>JARYHS010015535.1:0-46993 GCA_031002005.1 Vandiemenella viatica
GTACAAAACATTCTTCCCATTCAAGTGTCCGGGGATACCTGGCAACTTTTGTGTTGCCAAAAAATTAACGGGAATATGTATTCAATTTAATTAGTTGACAAAAAAGTATGATTACTAACTTCTAGTTAATTTCTAAATTCAGTTTATTTTAAAGATTAAAATAAAGACAGAAATTTTGTTTATTTTCATTTGAAATTAATTTTAAGTTTCCGAGACAACTCGAACTTTCCCTAATTAGCGTGCACCATTACAATTAAATCATTAATAATATTATTTAAACATGTGTAGACTGTGAGCTGGAATCAGAGCAACTGGAAGATACTAGGAGGTTGAAGAGGGTGCTGGTAGCGTCAGGGCCGCATTTAAGCTCTGGGGGCCCGTAAGCTATACATGTGGTGCGGGCCCCCCTGTCGGTCATCATCGGGAACTGCCTCAGGCTGTGGGTGCTTAAATTCGAAATTCGATCTTACAATTCGAGGGAGATTTTTTTTTTTTTTAGTAGCTCTACTAACTACTGACCCAGGCGGGCCTCCTCTTTGTGGTGCGGGCTCCTGGGCTACAGCCTAGGTATCCTATGCTTAAATTTGGCCCTGGTTAGTGTACAAGGTGAACCTACATGGAATTGAGGAAATGAACACAAAGTAAAAATTTAATACTTAATGATTTGAGTATCTGAAAGAAATGAAAACTCTCAAGTTCGGATATCACTACAATAGTTGGTAGGATATTGTCAACGGGCTATGGACTCCATCGAAAATAACAACAGTCATCGTTTTTCTTTATTTTACCCTTTTGTGTTAATATTAGTAAACACAGCCAGCAGTAATTTATGTGTTGGATTATCGAAACATTGTAGTTTTTCCGAGCTTTTCATACCTACAGATAATAATAAAAACTCTTTGCGTATCTTTAAAATGTTTTATCCGTCGTTAGAATGCGGTAACCGCGTTTAACAATTTACCCAGTGATAAATTAAGTTATATATATATATAAAAGATAACTGGAATTGAAATGATTCCTCTCGGACATATACTAAAATATTTAGCAATCAGCTGATCATATCACGTGCTACGTGTCGTTTGTTTGCTTTCCTGAAATATTGTGCATTCATCTCTGGAGGAGCTGACATGGAGCCAATACGCTCTGTATACATTAAAGAAGAGGTGGGTTCGGTATTTTTATGTGTTCATGGAGTCGTACAATTTGTGCATTGCTGGTTACTGTCTCACGTCATGCCTCGTATTTACTGTGCACAATTAGTTGTTGTCCTTGTGGTTGGCGAGCTCTGTATAACTTACATCATATGATGATCAATAAACATTCAAATGTAGATAATATTATAACAACTAATACGAGTGAGTAAATTCTTCTACAAACTATGAATATTATTGTGAATAATTTTATTCTTCACTTACATTTGTGTTTCTAAACCTCAGTTTTATCAGTGTGTTAAATTGATTTCGAATGTTTTGAATTACGGTAAAGAAAACGAAGAGTTTTGTGTACTGCTATGGGCAGATTATTAATTTTATGTGATAGAGCCACTGTGGTTGATCACAGTAATGCCTTGAACTGTGCTCGCATTTTGCAGTGATTCATATCAAACCATTTGTTCTGTTTAGTTATTTTTATCCGACCAGCAATATGCTACTAATAACTCAAGCTATTGAGCTCAGCGATTTGTAGTTGTCTGATGGTTGTTTTCTTGTTTTGATGGAAGTTAGATGTGAGATAATGACAGTGTACTGCAAATTTATTAACCCTTTGACAACTATTGACGTGTATACACGTCATGCTGCCTGCTGGCCCCGAGTGCTAATGACGAGTTTAGACGCAGCCGCCGGTTTTCCCCTGAGTGCTGTTGACGAGTTAAGCCGCACCCGCCTGCCGCTACCTGTGTGCTGATGACGAATATAGACGCGCCGCTACCTGAGTCGTACAGCGGACTTCACGACCCATTTCTCAATAGCCTTTTGCAGTTCTGGTCGCTAGCTTATCGTCCGAATGTTTGTCTGTAGGGAGCCTAGGTGTTGCTCTACAGTTTACTATTCAACAGAAATTACATCAGTCTTCTTTGTATCCTGTATTTTATGAAGAAAATGGCAAGACGTCATGGGTGCATTGAGGAAGAAATCATGGAGATTCTTACGAGGAGTGACACCGAGGATGAACTACTTGATTTTGATGGAAGTGATAGCTTTTCCACAGAATTGGAAGGTTGTAGTCATAAACCATACTCGTCAGCAGGGGTGACAATGCGGTCTCATGTTCAACAAGAGATGTTAGTTGTTCTGAATATGAAGAATCAGAAATTGATTGGGAAAGAAATTACGTCTTAGTGAAAAATCTGACTGGAAAGAAAATGATTTTCGTCCAGTTAGTCACGCATTTGATGATACGCTGTCGGGACATGTGTGTCAAATAGGGAATGTGCCAAATATTCTGTTAGTTTGCATGTTATTTTTTTTTACAGAATAACTGATGAAATATATAGCTGATGAAAAGAATCGGTTTCATATAACCACTATGGAGAATATTCCAGAATCAATGCATTCTTGAATATCAAAGTGGAAAGATACTGAATATGATGAAATTTTTTGTTTCATAGCTATTTGTCTTCTGATGCATCGCGTGAAAAAAATTGAAAATTAGCTAATATGGGATGTGAGATGTTATTCAAAATACCGCAATTCTTGTTGAAATTATGTGCAGATACCGTTTTTTGTTACTCTGAGATTTCGTGAGATTTCTCCGAACCCCCCTCCCCCCGCCATATTTCAACTCGAGTAATAATGGACAGACACTTCACAGCTTTGAAATGTTGAAAAATCTGTTGAGTACTTATGTGGAACAAATTTCATCAAAGAAACAAAATTATGTATAATCGGGTAATTACAAAGCACAGCAAACATTCAGTCAACATCGAGATATTTTGGGAATCTACATCTACAAAGATATTCCGCAATCCAAATTTTGGTGTGTGGGTGAGGATGCTTGAGCAATTATCATTTTCAGGTGTCTTTTTATATTCGTGAATAGCACGAGGAAATATCGGATGCCTTTAACTCTCTGTATAAGTTCGAATATCTCTGATTTAATAGTCGTGGTCTGAACGTGGTATGTAAGTGTGGAAGTAAAATATTTCTAACATCTTCTTCGAATCTACGCTCTTTACAATTCAACAAAAACACTCTGATACAGTAAGGAACATATAGAAAATTGCAGTTGTTTTAAACGGGTATGCAGGAAAGAACAGTAAACTATTGAGGTAAATTTAAGAATCACGAAGCTTTCGACATAAGCTGCGAAAATCTAGTAAAAACTACAAGCAAGATATAATTATTAGTGACAAATAATAGGGTTACTGATTGTTTGATTCTGCAGTAATTAATTTGCAGAGAAACTATGTAGTGCGAGTATTTATTGTGTATCAGCCATGAGAGGTTACGCCAGAAATGTTCAGCACTGGGCGGTTGGGGTAGCGCGGGCCGCTCCGTCCCCAGGAATAATCACTTAGCACAGGTAGCCGGCCCGAGCGCGGCAGGTAGACGATCCGCTGTCAGCAGTCAAAGGGTTAAACGCATGTTGGACAGAGTGGAAGTAAATGGGAGATATCTGTATAAAATCGGAGAAAAATTTAAAGAAGGAAATGGGTTTTAGTGGGTCATGTGTATCACAGTCTGTGTTTACACTTCAGTCAGTGTCCTGTTACTACAGAGAACAAATGCCACCACAAATTTCTTCATGTTTTGTTTGTGGCATTAAGGAGAAGTGTGTTGCTCAATAAGACTAAAACATCTCCCTGGAAATAATATAATTGTTACAGTGCAACTTAAACAAACAAACTAAAATATTTGCAAAAAGTGTGTTTTTGGAATGTATACAAAATTGAAATTCTGTTCAGTCAAATGTGTGAATGTTTTAAATATATATATGCTGTTCGTTACTGGAATTAAGAAATAATTGCAGATCTAGGTATGAAAATTATGGATAGTTTTCAATTAAATATAACAATAATTTTGTTAACTCTTGCAGCTATCGTGTTTTCAACAATGGTCTAAATCATTCCCTAAAGTTTTATAGTCTTACAGTCTGGTATTGTTGAGGCTATATGAAAACATTACGATAGTTTCCATTTTTTTATTTTTTTGTGTTGATGAAGCTATCCTCACATTTACAGTGGTTATGCTGGTTGGTGGCACTAAATAATTACGCTTTGTATGTGTTTTTAACAATGAATTATTGTTACAATTTCAATGTAAGATTCTGTGCATTTATATTCTTTAAATTATCTTCATTACTGTTAGCTCATTATCCTTAATTTTATGCATATTGTCAAGACCTTTACATATATTTTTCAGAATATGCTAGAAATAACAAAAAATAGGATCCAGCACTGGTGTCCACTCCTGATAGGTAAGGTAGTTCCCTGTTATTAAACCTGCAGCACTCGACATATTGTAAGCAGACATAGGTAACAGGATTTAATTTGATTGTGAATCAGTACGTAAAATTTCGCTTTGGACGCTGTGTGTAGTAAGCTACTTCAGAGTTAGCTGCAGTCCGCCAGTGGATGTAGTTTTATATAACAGTGGCGTAATAATTAGAATTACGAGTCAACTGTATGCACTCACAGCCTGGTGACGCCTCGCAGTAATAAAGCTGTTGTGCGCGCCATATTAGCTCTTCAGTCACTTCTAGCAGTACAGCAATAAAGATGTGATCAACTAAGTTACAAGTAAGGCGCGCAATAGCCACAGTTTGGTCTTCAAATCAGTTTGTTTGAGTCTAAAAAATCTTCAGCCTTTGTTGTAGGCATCTCTAAGTTGTTCGGTTTGCGTCCAAGATAATTTCTTTGTCATAAGTAGCTCGAAGTGATCCTCAGTGCATCTTTGTTAGGTTGATGAAGCTTTCCGTTGTGTTAGTTATTGGATTTGGCTGCTAGTATTAAGATTTAATCACCATTGATATACCAGTGGTTATTTGTGTATTGGTAATAGAGTTCTGCCCATTTATTTGTTGTTGTTGTATTTTTTTTTTTTTTTTTTTTTTTTTTAGAATTATAGGAAGTATTCACGTGGAGTAATGAAAGTAATTGTGAGTCAACTATTTGAGCAGTTAAATTCAAGTTATTAATGCAAAGACGTGTTAATTGATGATCAGATTAAATGTAACTAGGCATTTGACATTAAATGGTTTGTAATATAATTTCCCTGGGTAGCACATGTGTCTCATTTTACCCTTGCAGACTAAAAGATTCCAGGAATGAAACTTCAATACATTTTGGTAATTTCTGCATAATAAAATAATTACCTGGTATGAGAACTGCCTAAAATTGATAGAAATAGTAACTTCAGTGAGCTACCACCCCCACAACCCATGACATTACAGATTTATGTTACTCTAACATTGTTGTTAGTACTTGTTTTATCCTGGAATGCAGATAATCAATTTATCATGATCCAATTTTACTAATATGTATATGTAGGAAGCAGGATGTACTAAGTAGCAAATAGGAATTACAAAATAAGTTAGTGAAATGAACCACCACTTATCTTACATGATGGTTCCATGGCATGGACACATAAAAAAACACACACACAAAAAACACGAGAACAAGGATATTCTTTCAGGTCTTGGTCAGACAAGTGAAAACAGTCCAGGAGGAGGGAGGATTAAGTTAGGTGTTCTGCAAATAAATGCAGAACTTACTTTCAGCTTCAATGATAATTTTTACAAGGAAAGAAAATGAAGTTAATAATCTGAGTCTCTCTTATGTCTATTTGCAAGCTATTCTAGATTAAATGTATAATTGAATTTAAACTAATACTGTGGCTGTAGTTTTGTAAAAGGGATCTTACAGAACAATGTATAGAATGGAGTTTGACAAGGATAAGACAATTGGGGTTAATCGTTAATCAGGCGGCATCTTTCTGGTTGGAGGCATTCTCAATATATAGGAAATACAATGAAGCATATTCCAACAATATGTTTATATTTTTATGAATAAAGTAAAGTTTTGTTATAAAACCTTAGCCATTAATAGAACTGTCATGAATGGTAGTTTAAAGCTGTAATTTATTAACTGAAAGTTCATTACTTTTTAATAAAATATAGGGGAGAGTGGGGAGGAATGGGACAATTTGTGTTTGAGTTCTTTTTCAGGGAGCTGTGGGAACATTGGAAGTATATGAACTATGTATATGTTGAGTACATGTATCTGACTATATACTGTATAAGTATCTTTTCAAAATACGCTATAATAGCAAGGGAATCTTCAATTTTCGGAAAGAAGTGACATTGTCCCATTCCTCCTGCGTGCAGGAGGAATGGGACTAAGTGCAAGAGGAATGGGACAGTAACTTCATTTTTTTTAAAAAGTACCAACAATGTTATTCTTGGACAAGTTTAATATTAAAAAAAGATAATTTAGGTTTAGAAACTGAAAAAATTGTGGCTTAACAAGAAAAAATGTTGCATACAAAATTCTTTATCGTAGTGTAGGAAATTTTACACTTAAATTTATTCCGAAGCGAAAAATCTTGCTAGTTCTCTTGGTTCCTCCAACGACGGGAGCTGGCATCTTCAAAATTATATCATCTCTTCTAGTAACACCCACATCTTCTACATTGGGATAAACGAATGTCATTGACTTGCCTCGCTTCCGCAGAAATTTGACCAGCAAGCAATTGTTTTCATCCCATCCGGATTTTACTTTTCCAATGTAGTGCACGAGAGTTTTTCCTGTGTCAAATTTTACAAGAACAAAGTCACCAATTGTAACATCTTTGATCTCATAATTTAAGTCTAACTCTTGCTCGTCGTCTGATGATTCTGTGAATTCTTCTTCACTATGTGATGTTTCCATTTCCTCACTTGATTCTGAAGTTTCTTCTTCAGACATTTTTCTTGTTTCTTTGGAAGAAACAAATGCAGGCCTAGACAGGGCAAATGGACTGATGATCTTCGCTGTTTTCTTTCTCAACTGTTCTTCAATTTCAGTTTTCTCGGATGTGTCAGTCAAGATCCGTGTTCTCCCAGGTTTTCTTCCTCTTCCTGTTGTTTTTCTTGCTGCAGCTTTCGGATATGGTCGTACCATCTCTGGTGTGACGGATTCTCGAGCTGAAGTCGAAGGAATTTCTTCTGTGTCTTCTTCATACTCATTTCCCTGTGGAGGCCTATCAGTTGTTGGAAGTAGATTCTGAGTTGTGTCTTGTTCTGTTGTTTGTGGAAATGGACGGTCGGTGACTGATGACATCAAAAAATCATATCTGTAAAATCTCCGAATTAAATGGCCAAATACCAGTTTTTTCAAAACCACTGATGATGTTTTCTTTAGTAAAAGCTTGAAGAAATGCGGAATTCACTAGCTTTGCAATATTGTAGATGCTGATTGGTTTAGCAAGGTTTTGCTGCATTGCCATCCAGTTACTACATGCCATGTTGTACCTGTTTTTGAACGAACTATACACTGACACATCTAATGGTTGAAGGCGATGACTGCAATGAGGGGGGAATGTCACAATGATAACTCCATGTTCTCTCGCAGTGTCTATGATTTCAATATTTGTGTGACTATCATGATTGTCAAACAAAAGTAGAACTGGATCTTCCTTTGAGCATTTCACATTTTTAA
Source organism: Vandiemenella viatica (assembly GCA_031002005.1). NCBI lineage: Eukaryota > Metazoa > Arthropoda > Insecta > Orthoptera > Morabidae > Vandiemenella > Vandiemenella viatica. Next base: position 7,637 of record JARYHS010015535.1, read on the forward strand.
TGAAGTGATCCAAAACTTTCTTAAAGTTCTCTGCAGTCATCCATCCACTTGGATGAGCCTAACCTAAGCTGCCTTCTGGAGCACCATACAGCATATGATCTTTGAAATTCTTCCGTGGAAAAGCAAATGCAGGTGGTGCTGTATTACCTGCTGCATTAACAAAGCAACAAACTGTAACGAGTTGACCACGTTCAGCTGATGTCACTTGCCCTACTTGCTTTGTTCCTTTCTCCGCAATCACTTTTCCAGGCTTGTGAACAGTTGTAACACCTGTTTCATCACAATTCCACACACTATTTGCACTAAAAGAGTGGCGGAGGAGAACTTCTCTCAGATTGTCGAAGAACTTCATAACATTGTTCTTATTGAAACTAGTAGCCCTTGACAGACTCGTAGGGGATGGAGAACGTAAAGTCATGTCCATATTGCGTTTCATAAAACCAAATAGCCACTCCCTTCCTGCTGTCTTCTTTTCTTCCCAACCAAGAACATCTGGAATTTTCTTGGCCTTAGCAAATTGGTACGCAAATTTGCGAGCCTGAACTGTAGTTAATCCATAATGCATGTAGGAGCAAGTTATCAAATACAACTTCAAACTTCTTTCTTCTTGAATGGTGAAAACTTGTCGTACATTTGTATTAGCTTGGTAGCAATATTCATCTCCAATGGGTAACAATTTGGCTTCTTTTACATATCTGTCAAGTGTAGACTTGCTCGAATCAATTTCCTTGGCCACATCTCTTAATGACCGATTTTTCTCAATTATCTCAGAGAGAGCATACTTAAGTTTTTTCCTTTGTTAACCTCTGACGTTTAGTTTTTTCTCTTATAAACACGAGGCATTGTGAAGACAAAAGTCTGAAAAAAATGTAAAAAATGAAAAGCTTCTACATTTATTGGACGATGCACAATAAATTTCAACATTATTTTTTCATACAATTTAGTTTACATAGTGCAGGAGGTTTGGGACTTGTCCCATTCCACCTGCAAACCATTGTCCCAAACCTCCTGCAGGCAACCATTTTGAAATTTACGTGCATGGAAGACAAACTACTGATCACAAAGCAGAAATTTTTGGTGTTAAATAATCTTCAAATTATATGTTATGCCCACATGTTAAAGCATTATGACTTTCTCTGTTCTATTAAAAATAAGAAACAAATTCATACAACACACTAAACTTACTTTTAAAGGCGAAAAACACTTTTTTCAACACAAAATTTAAAGTCCACCACTTTCAATGATATAACTCCACTGGCTTATAGGGCACTCATAGCGCTATCTATGATGAACATTTGAAGTTAGTAGACGCGGTAGTTTTGAAAATATCACAGGTGTCCCATTCCTCCTGTGTCCCATTCCTCCCCACTCTCCCCTACACTATGTTGCCGTAGCATTCTTGCTTTCACTCACAACGATTGTTTGCTCAGTTGGCGACAGCTGGGGTGGCGGTCTGTATTGATTCATTCATTTTATTTGGTCCTATACATCATTTACATACAACTTGTATAATGAATTAGGACAAGTCAAGGTACAGTATATTCGATATTATTCTTATCTTAATGAACAATGTTATGCCTTAAGTTAACTATAAATCGTTTAATACATTTTTTTTTACATTTTATTAACAAATATGTGCTGTAATATCCTATATAAGTACAAACTACTACTACAAACAATTTTTTATTCTGCCTTTCCTTCCCTCATCCTCAGTTAAATACTCTTTGATTGAGTAGAAGGCTTTATCACATAAATACTCTTTAAGCTTATGTTTGAACTGTTCTCCCTTGTTACTAATTGATCTTATATCTGTCGGAAGCTTATTGAACAGTTGGGCTCCCGAATAGGAAGTACATTTTTCAAATTTTTTGTGTTGTGTGCGTGTAAATTGAAATTAATTTTATTACGTGCTTCATATTGGTGCACTTGCTCATTATTTTTAACAACCTTCTTTGTGAGTGAGAGCAGTAGAGTCTTATATATGTATATACAGGAAAATGTTAGAATCTTCAAATCTACAAAATATTTTCTACATGAAACCATTCTTTTTTCTTTTAGTATTGTTCTAATCATATGTTTTTGTATTTTTGATATTCTCATTACGTTATTTTCTGAGGGCCTTCCCCACGCTGATATACCATATCTCAGTTGGTTTTCAAAAAGGGAGTAATAGATAGTCATCAATTGTAAAAAAATATATGTATTAATGTACCTTTTGTATTGACTTTGCTAGAAACTTGTATCACAAGCATATTGGCAATAAAAAATTATTATTATTATTATCAGAATATCCCTGCTGCGGAATTCTCGGAGGTAGCTGACCATAAATACAATAGGTGTTAGTTTCTTACAGCATTGATCCACCTGTTTTTAGGGATTTAGCGCGTTGCTAATTGTGTTGTTGTGGGTACACAGGCATTTTGAAGGACGAAACTAACATGCTTAGCTGTTCTGCTCTCTCTTTATCTCAATTCTTTCCTCTATGCACTCTCAAATTCCGGGTGGGTACTGCTACCCACCATACCCACATTATCAGCCGGCCCTTACCATGGCAACAACATGACGATTACCTGGGGAAATTGGTGTAAAATTTTCGTCAAAAATTGAAAGTAAATTAAAATTTCTAAAAGGCATATCAGGTAAGTATAGAAAATATAATAAAAAAATAGTTGGTCAGCTTATTTGACATATTCGCTAATTCTTTATGCCTATTCAATTAACTAGAAAACTAATTCCGTGCAACATTCGTTTATTGTTAAAGTAAGTATTTTAAGAATTAAACACCGGGACAAACGCTCGGTCTCAGATAATAATTAATACATTTCTCATCTATCATTTCGTATATTAAGTAATTAAACATTCTTCTGTATGTAGTGAGACTATTATATTACAGTATCCACAATTTTTTTTACCGTGGAGTGCTTTTCTTCAGTACATTGAATTGAATTGAATTGAATTTTATTTGATCCATGAAGTCATAATTTATGACATAGGACAAGTCATCAGTAATTACAATAAGCAATACAATATAATTTTTTCACACAATACAGGATTACATATCATTATTATAATTATCATACTTAAAATTGCACAGTCAATACAAGCAGCATATGAAATACATATGTTCAACTGAAGTTAAATTAATATTTCTATGTTTTACAAGTTACAATACAAAATAATTTAATCATGTTTGTTCATTTCTCGATGGTTCATATATTCATTGACACTATAGAAGCTATTGTCTAATAAAAATGTTTTTAGCTTATATTTAAAATTATGTAAATTTGATATTTGTTTTATGTCTTCAGGAAGAGAGTTGTACAGGATTTTAGGCTGGTAGAGTACACTATTTTGGTATAGAGCTTTCTTGTGCCACTCTAAATGAAAATTATTCCTATTCCTTGTTTCATGTTTATGTATTTCCTTATTTAGTGCTGCATATTCCTGATGTGATTTCAGGAAGCAGATACACTCAAATAAGTATATACATGGTAGAGTCAGTATTTTTAGTTCTTTAAAAATATCCCTGCAGGATTCTCTACGTTTCATACCTCTCATGATTCTTATAGCTCTCTTTTGAAGTATGAATGCCTGTTTTGCATGTGTTGAATTTCCCCAAAAAATTATACCATATCTTAATAAGCTATGCATATATGAATAGTAGGCACACAACATTGTTTTCAAAGAGCAGCAACCTTTAAGCATTCTTAAAATATAACAACATTTGCAATGTAGTCTTCACGGGTGTACCGCCGGATAGTGTTGTGGAAACACAATATTTCGACGGCTGGCTCTGCCGTCTTCTTCAGGTGATGAGACATGTGTAATGGTCGGCTGACCCACAGATACTGAGATGGTTCGGGTGCCGCTCTTCCTTATATACAAGTCCGCGTGGCTTCGGCGATGGCTTACTATGAGCCAGGCCCGCAACCAACTGGCGGTTGGCTGCCCGTGGGCGTGGCTAAGGTTCTTGTTCCAGCCCGAGCTAATATGAAGCCCTCTACGGCGGCAGCTGGACGGAAGTACAACGTTCTCATCACCTGAAGAAGACGGCAGAGCCAGCCGTCGAAATATTGTGTTTCCACAACACTATCCGGCGGTACACCCGTGAAGACTACATTGCAGTCATACGCCGGGAAAGTCTTCGTTCTTACATAACAACATTTGCTTAACTTCTTATTCAGTGATTCAACATGTTTATCCCACTTTAAATGTTCATTCAACCATATTCCTAAAAATTTTGTGTCATGTACTTGTTTTGTATAGGTATCTCCTATCTTCACTAAATTATTACTGTTATTTTTGTTTATTATATGAGTGAAACTAATCCATACTGTCTTTTCATGATTTACAATCAAGCAATTATCATGGAACCACTTTTCCACTTCTTTTGTTGTTGCAGTAATTTTCTGCTGTAGGTCAACTTCATCCTGCCCTTTTATAAAAATATTAGTGTCGTCTGCAAACAATACCTCATCAGCTGTTAATAAATGATTTGGTAAATCATTTATATATATAAGAAATAGTAAGGGTCCTAAGACTGAGCCTTGTGGTACTCCGTGGTCAACTTTCTGATACTCTGAAAAATATTCTTTACCGTCATGACATACTTTTACTCTCTGGTACATGTTGGAGAGATATGATTTAAACCAATCATATGCTTTGCCACGAATACCATATCTGTACAACTTTATTAATAAGAGGTCATGTCTAATAAGATCAAAGGCCTTGGACAGGTCTAAGAAAAACCCACTGTTTATTTTACCCTTATCCACTGCATTGAGAACAGTATTCAGAAAATTGTAAATGGCTGTTTCTGTGGACCTGAGTATATTAATCTCTGTTCTTATGTTTGTGTATTAAACTGATATGTACAGTTTTAGAGATGGGTCTACTATAAAATAATGTTTATGGTAAATAATCAGAGCATGTTACACATCTCTATCATATCAGGTTAAAATTATTAAAGGTTCCATGAAGCACTGTCATCCGATTGTGGTCGTATTTCAACAGTGTTAAGGAACTGTTGTGTCATAATAAATATCAACAGATTACATATGTTATTAACAGGATACTGCAAGTTATAATAGAACCTCTTACCGACATCACGGAGGTAGATAAATGTCTTATCTCAAACGTGCAAAATCGTTGTGTTGTTCCTGTCATGGAGGAAGGAATAATATGGAGACGACGCAAGAGACCTTTACCACGCATGGGAGTGAAGCAGGCTGGCGGAGGAGTGGGGGGGCATGGCCGGAGTGGTGGGGGCTTGACCGCTTCCCAACAAACACGGCGAATATGTACAAACACCTCAAGCGGACTCTAGGATAAACGTGACGCCGCAATCTGGTGATGGATTATTATGTAACTCGATGAGACAAATAAAAAATGAAGAATAAAAATTTTTGATATCCTGCTTAGTTTCCGAGATATTCTGTCTCAAATGTGAAATGGTTTTGGTTGAAATTCAGAAGAAAAAATTATTCAAAGTCAAATTTTATGATGAATTTTTATTTAAAAAGACAAGACAAATAAAAAATAAAGAGTAAAATTTTTCGATATTTCACCTAGTTCTCGAGATATACTGTCTCAAAAGTGAGGTGTCTTGAGTTGAAATGCAGAAGAAAAATTTCGCAAAAGTCAAATTTAATGATGGATTCTTATGTAACACGACGAAAAAACTCGATAATAAGGAATAAATGTTTTCGATATCTTGCTTAGTTTGGGAGATATACAACATCCAAATTGAGGGGTTTAGGTTTGGATGCAGGCTGGACCAAAAATTAATTCTGTCAAAGCCACAATGATGTGTTGTCTAATTTCACAGCCCTACTTATTAGGACAATTGTAAAAAAATTATCTCTCAGTTAGATTTAGATACGGGGGGGGGGGGGGAGAATGTTGTACAAAAAAAAAAGAGACTAAATTAGAAACACATTCCCCAAATTGATTTTGTTCAAAGGCCAATAACTTCTTTATTTATGAAGCCCATTTTTAATTCTGCATGAACCTGTTTCGACATAAATAGATGAGAAAGATTTCAAAATCGGTAAAAATAGGTATAGACGTATTTACAAACAGAAACAAGTCTTATATGAAGCTTTAAAAATAACCTAAGTCAATGGCCTGAAATAGCTATTCAAAAAATTAATAAAACTCACAGCTTCTCACATAACAGTTAATTTCATCATCCATTGTCAGTATAATCAGCAACGTGACGAAAGAAATCGTAATAGTAAATTCACTGAATCGCGATGTAAAACACACCCCTTTAAATCTCATTTTAAACACTCGTTAAAAATAATGCTAGTCTATTATGTGCAAAATAGCAAGTTTGCTGATTTTCTACACTACACCAAGAAAAATTTGAGAACAAAGTCATCCCATTGAGAGCTATGACTAAATATTTATAGATGTGCTGCAAAGTTTGCGGTGTCTACCGCTCACTTCAACAACGATAATTACAATTCAACTTACTTATGAAATGATATTCCAGGTTCTTTCCTGTCTGGCCTATTTGTGCAACCGTACGCAACACAAGCTGGCATTTTTAAACACTTATACACAATACTAAATGAAATAATCACTGCATCTACCACAATGTGATCACCTTAATTGTTGGGAAGCGCCATATGGTCGCTGCCGGTGCTGCCACCATGCGGGAGAGTTTAGTGCTTGCTTCACCGATTTAACGTCACTTCTCCTCCATATAATTCCTTCCTCCATGGTTCCTGTCTGTCAACAGTTTCCTGGTTAACAGCTTTACAGGCATCTGAGGATAGTAGATTGGTTTAAACCAAAGGTAAGGTAAAAAGTTGTATTGCTATTACTTTTTCACTAACCGTGCTTTGCTTATTGCGTGTCGGAACTACGTTGAATCAGCGTATTGCACGCGAATCATGTATGTGGGTTAATGTTTGCTCAAGTTCATTTAGATTTAGCATATTAGTCTACGCAAATCTCTAACGTATTTCAAGAGATTTGCTTTTGTGTCAGAACCCATTGATATCAGTTTTCTAGGATTACCGGAGATCGCGATTCCGCAAGAAATTGTCGTCTTAATACTGCAGTAGTCAAACGCAGGCAGCGCTAGAAGTACTTTTAACGGTGGTTCAGGGTGTATTTCAACTAATTTCTCCGACTGACTACAGCAGTATTGTGAATTCATCAGTGAATGTTATAGCGGAATCGCGATCTCCAGTAGACCCAGTTTTCTAAACGTTAGTTTGGCATATCAAAATATTACAAATAATATTGTCTAATATTCATTAAACATAGCGGTTTCCTTTGGTCATCCGATTGCAGAGCAGCATTATCAGTGTATTTTGATAAGTAATGCGGCCACTGAAACTGATTTTGAGAATAACAATAGCTGTGATTTGATGTGTCTTGTTTCCATGTAGCTGTTTTGAGTGACTAAACTACATTAAAAGAATAATGACGCTAACCTCCTAAGATTTTCATTATCTGCTTCAGTGTGATGTGTTCTCACGTTACCCACAAACATTTTATGGAAAATATGACACAAATTATATTAAAAACTGACTAAATGCAAGACCAAACACTACCAATAATAACCTGTATATAGTCTGTATAAGGATTACAACAACCATAACCATTTCATTTTCTCCTAGGAGCTGTAGTTGGGTTGAAATGTGACCTGGACCATAAGGAACAATAGGTGTATTGTTACACCATAATTTGTCCATTATTTATAGCAACTACATTCACACAAACTACTGGCAGTTATTTAGAAGATATCTTAGACATTTAATTCTTGAATGAAGCAGAATGAGTTGTGAAAGATTCTTTCAATATTCTCCTGATTTTAATCATATCAACTGTTAGACATTTAAAATGTGTTGAAAACTTTTTAGATGTATATATTCCTGAATATTTGATCCCTTTTTTTTAAGGAATATATATATATATATATATATACTCAGCCAGCAATGTTACAATCATTAACTTCTTGAAATGATCTCTGCATGAAGTTCTACTGATAACTCTAACCATAATTCTTGTTACTCGCTTTTAGGCTCTGAATACTTTGTCTCGTAGAATTAACTTGGAATATTATAAGAAAAATACATTAGCTTCCTCATTCAGTGATCACTTATTGTATGGATTGCAAATGTTGCTTCAGTTAGTGGGAGACGTGCACCTTCCAATTCAAGAGATTTGTATTGATTTTGCAGCACTAATGTCATCCGATAGCTGCAAAACTACATATTTTCCCTTTTTACTTTAATAGGTTAAAGCAGTTAATTCAGATTCGAAGAGGTTCATACCATTTTTGGATATGTTGAGAAAGTTGATTAATTCCTCTGATTTGTCTTTAAATACTAATTATAGCTCTGTTTGATTAGAATTACATTTTTAATGGCTTATTTAAGCAATTGCAGCAATTTTGGTGGTTCAGCAGTAATACTCTGATCTCACATTTGGGAGTACATGGTTGTATGGTATATATCCTTCACATTACTAATATAACTTTTTTTTCCTAACACATATTTTTACATCAGTGACAAATCTGTATTAATGTACTAACATATGAAGCTTATATATAAATTATGATGGGCACTGGTTTATGAAATTTTCGGAGATGCTGTAAAATTAAGTATCCATAGCTAAATCAGATCTCTCTATTCTGATTTAACTGCCATATATACTCCTAACACTTTTCATGCGTTTTTAGCCTCCCGTTAAATCCCAACCTAGCTTCATTGAAATATCAGTTACTGAATGTATTGTGTAATTATTTCCACAAACAATCCTAGGTGCTCCATTTCCTGTATTTGATACCCCAAATGTGTGTTCCGTACTACACAACCATATTCGAGCAATAATCTGACCAAGCTTTGGCAGCTTACTTCCATCCTCTGGAACATCCCCTCTTCAACCTTTCTAATGAATAAATCCTTCTGAATCCTCTCCCTAGTATCTGTCCATTTAAATTTACAATCAAATGTTATTCCCAGCATTTATACCTAACATCAGAAAGAAGTAATTCTTCTCCACCTTATGATTACAAAAAAAAAAAAAAAAAAAAAAAAAAAAAAAAAAAAAAAAAAAAAAAAAAAAATCCCTTTGTTGTTTTGTCTGTCAATGTATAACATTTATCTTTATTTCATAATGATATACGCAGGTAGATATCTTTTACATATTCCTCTGCAGATGTACGTAGCCCTCTCCAGTTTAAATCTATTCTTTAATATTGTGTCATCAGCAAACAATTTTATTTCAAGCTACAAACCATGTTCACAATCATACATTAAATAATGAATAGTAATGCTCTCAATACACTACCTTGTGGCACTCTCATTTTCGTTTCCACCTCTTTTCGCATGACATTTCATATCCTAACACTTTGCTTCTGATGCATTAAGAAATTCTAAAGCCATTTTTTTTTATCCACTCTAATTGTTTCTGCCTTATTTACGATTAGCTATCAAATGTCGTGGAGTGATTTAGTGTTAAACTATCCCTTAGTTTCACTTGTCTTTTCCATCTGTTATATCTTGTATAAAGCACACTAACTCAGATCCACTTTAAGAGCCTTGCCTAAACGCATGGTGCCTCATTGCAGGAAACATTTTCTCTCTTGAACATTTTTGATATGGTCACACATCACTTGGTCCATCTGCTAACTAAAGTCAAATTACACATGCACCCCTATTTATCTTCCCTCCTTCTTAGGTTGGTTTTATCATTGTACTTTTCACATTACTTTGTAAGTAGAAAGACTCCAGATTAGATCTAACTAATATTTAAAGGTATGTTACAATATAATATACTCCTATTGTCAATGCATCTGTAGTAATACTATCCACTCAAGCCTCTTCATATATTTTTTTAGTTTTATTAGGCACTTCAGAAATATATTTCCATCTTTTCATTTTTGCTGCTCTGATCATTTCCCCCTTTTGCACTCCTGAATGATGGTACTTTTTGGACTCATTACCAATTTCTTAATATTTCTATTTTTTTTTTTTTTTCAGATCACAGTAACTTTTACACCATCATTGTACATAATTGTGTGAATACACTTCCTTATCTACAGTTTTATAAAGTAGCTATGGAGGTTTTGAAAATGGATATTTAGTGATCCCACTGTAACTATAACACTTTTCATAAGCTAATTTTTAGTTTCCATCTTTGCAGGTATTAATTCCTTCTTTGTTTATCTCAAGTGTTCCAAACTGCCTTACTGTAACTAAACATTACTGTGTGCTCTTCTTAACAACTTCTTTAGCTTTCTCATCTCCTTGTTATAAAATTTTTGATATGTACTTTGTTTTTATCATGTTGGATTAAACATTTTTTCTCTCAACCATATTATCTCCTTAAAATGTTCACATCTCCTCTCTTCTGCATTGTTTTTCTCCTTCCATACAGTGAACCTTTCCTAGAAATTTCTTCTTAGTTCTGAATGATATATGGTTTCATAACTGGATATATAATGACCTTGAATTTTAGCTGGTAGTTTACTGAAGCCTCGTATATCCATCACAAATGCTTGATGATCACTTAATCCTTTTATAATCTGAGACCACACAAAATTATCTTCATACTTCAGTGAATAGTGTCCAGCATGTTCTGTCCCCTGATGTTCTGCTGTTCTACTTGCATAAATCCTCCTTCCTACAGTAAGTTATTTGGAAATTTCTTCACCAATCTTATGCTCAACTCTCAGTTCTGAATATGATTTTAATTTTCCTCCTAGGACTTTATATTGGTAACTCATTTTTCCATTACTATAAAGATCCAAGACCTGTATTTTTATTTTTATACGATACCTTCCCAGAAGTCTACCCCACAATAACTCATGACAGTAATCTATAGAATGCCAGTGAACTGTAGTTGCATTTTATAATCAATGTTTCATCACCAGTTCCTCCTACACTTCTGTGGTACATGCTATAACCTCTGAGGAAGTCCTCATTGTATAGCACTTCTTCCTGCAACCGAGACCCTACCTTCCAAACTATTTGTGTATCTCTAGTTTGTAACCAAACTTTATGACTTTGTTGATTATACTGCTATAGTTCACTAGTAACAATCTTTTAACTGAACCTGGGGTGTAAGGGTTTGGGAGAGACTGTATTAGCCTTTTCCAACCAAATTTCAGCCTTTCCTTTCCATGGTATACCCTATTTGCACAGATGAGTCTCTGGTGAATGAATAATTCCCAGTGTGAGGTGTCAGCCACTGCTTGCTAGTATACTCCTAAAAGGAGTATGGAAAAGCTGGGCGTGGTGCAGAACACCCTCTTTCAATTGGAGTTTAAAATATCCCATTTACATTAATGTATTTTAATAAAACTTTTTGATATCTATATTCAAAGTCTCATACACTCGTTCTGAACAGTTTAATATAAAATACTGAACAAATTACCATACATAATCTAATGTCATTAAATTTCAGTAAATAGACTAGTTCCTCTACATAAATTTAATGAAGGCGAAGCTAGGTTACAGTAATTTCACACTGTATTTGTTTGTCTGTATATTTTAGTGCATATTTACAGTACTAAAACTGAATGTTTTCTGCTTGTAGGGAAACTGTTAAATAGCAATAAATCCTGGTAGCTCAGTATGGTGACCAAGAAGATACTGGTGTGATGAAGAAATCTGTGTGCAGACAAATGTTTATGAATAGTCATTGACTTCAATTTGATGTAAGCAGTATCAGTACATCTTATGAGAAGAGACAGTAGTAACATATTATTTGAAATGCCACTGCAGTTTACGTGTGCTAAATGTCTGGATGTTTACAATTCACGGGATTTGCTAATAAGACACGTCTTCTGTCATGACTTACTAATAACTATTCCACAGTACACTTGTGAACAATGTGGTCAGGTTTTCGCAGCTCTGTCAACATTGTTTTCTCATAAAACGCATCATAATAGTAGAGCTAATTTGAAGCAGCAATCATTATTTCAAGTCGTGTGTGCTGTTTGTGGACAGATGTTTTTATCTTGGGGTTCTCTTATGAAACATGTTTTCAACCATATCGCAGCTATTTCCGGCCCCTTATATGCCTGTACTAATCTCCATCACCACTCTAGTGGACCTACACAACTTCATTCTACATTTTTGCAGAAAAGGTAAGATTCAGTTCATCTTTATAATTTGAGGTTACACTAATATTTTTTAAAAAGAAATTTAGGATTTAGCTTAAATTTCCCTATTGCTATCAGCATAAGTTAAAAATAAAGCAGGATGTAACTAGGGCATATCCAGGACCGGAGCTAGAGGGGGGCACGATTTAAGCTGGGGGAAGGGGGGGGGTAGCAACTCATATTGGTTTCGAGGAAGTGGGGTGGGACACTGAAACATGACGATCTCTTATAAAATGAAACTCAATCCTATTGAGGAAACTATTTTTATTATTTATATAGTAATCCAGCCACTTAATCTAAGGACCTACTGTGTAGTAAATTAAGATCGTAACTCAGTTATAGTTTATGTAAACATTAATCGTCTCCGATTCTTAGAAAATTTTTTCAGTATCTTTGTTTCTCAATATCTCACAGTGTTCTCTCACGAAGTTTTGATGCACATTGATCAGGCATAATCCAGTCAATCTTTCTTCTCACAAAGTGCTGCTGAGCCAGTTCTTCACTCATCAAAGCGTACTGAAGGCAACTTAATTTTTCTTCTGGGGGGGGGGGGGGGCAGCACGCCCATGGGATGTAAGCCAAAGGTATTCTATAGGAAAAAAGTAGTTCCTATTACATTTCATTCTTTATCTTCAAGAAAGTTCCTAAGAGCCGCCAAACTTTTCATTGCTTAATTCAGATTTTCTCTCAGCTTCCGTTTTTCCCTTAGTAACTTCTTGAATTAAAGATACAAGTATCCTGCAATAAAGTCTTCATGGGTATACTGCTGGATTATATTGTGGTAACATGATATTTGACGACTAGCTCCTTCATCTTCCTCAGGTGATGAAAATATCTGTACTGGTTGGCTGACTAAAAGCTCTTTATATATATACTTTCATTCCCTCTTGCTGTATAGAAGGGACGGGCCACTGTAGAGTGTGAGCTCTTTTCAGCTGGATAGGTTGCTTTTTATTCTGAGAATTTCTTTATTTGAAACATTTCTCTTACTACTAATATAAATCTAATAACTTTAATTTTTGAAAGCTCTTGTGCCACACTTCCTTAAGTGCCAACGGCTCTGTTCGCGGCCCCGCAGTGGTGCGTGGCTGTAGAAGTTCATTGCGGCTAAACACTCTGACATGGAGCCGTGTATGGCAGCAGCTGGACAGAGTTACCATGCTGTCTGCACAGATTAGCCGAGGCTGGTTTCCACGCCTCACTAAGACATAGCCCACTGTCTCTATTGAAGGTATCAGCCAACCGAATTTCGATTGCTTCTTTGACTATTGACTCCCAAATATACGAGATTCTAGGAAATATCCTAACATTGTAAAGTCTGCCCTGTGGCCACGTTAATACATGTGCTGAGCGATGGCTGATTTGCTGTATTGTCCCATGTGGAGATAGGCATATATTTTCTTCACACTGGTTTTGTACAAGTGCAGATAGTTTGGTTGCTGTAAATCTTTCCTCACTCACATGGAATGCTGTAAATTCCAGGAAGTTTAAGGCCAAGGTAATCATTAACCGAATGGAGATAGTCCCGCAGTTTGGCTGTGGATAGTTTGGCAGTTGTAAGTCTTTCCACACAAGCCTGTGGCTAATGTTTATCCATGGTTGGTAAACTAGGACAGCTTGAGCTGTGAGTGAAAATTAAAAACAATTTTGAAGCTTACCAAAATAAATTTTGCAGCTTTGTCAGAAAAATTAAATAATGGATATTAAAAAATGTAGGAAAAAAAACATTTAACCTACTGGAACATAACTATCTATAATTAATCTAGTTGAAAGTAGTATATATCTTGTAATATTGCATATTATATGTAATCCTTTCTGAAGGTATTAAAATCATAAATATTAAGTGTATTAATATTTGGAATTTTATTAATCAGACTTATAAATAAGTTAGTATTGTATTACACTGTTCTCACAAGAGTTTCATCATTTCCAGGTGCCACCGTGACAGTTCCTCATTCGAGAAACCACGACCTTACACTTGTAAAATTTGTGGAAAATCATTTACGCAGTCTAGTAACCTTATAACACATAAAATAATCCATACTGGAGAACGGCCTTATGCCTGTGAAGTTTGTGGAAAATCGTACAAGAGGTATAGTGAGCTCATAGTACATAAAAGAACCCATACAGGTGAACGTCCTTATTCATGTGAAATTTGTGGAAAATCATTTACGCAGTGTAGTAACCTTATAACACATAAAAGAATCCATACCGGAGAACGGCCTTATGCCTGTGAAATTTGTGGAAAATCGTACAAGAGGTATAGTGAGCTCATAACACATAAAAGAACCCATACAGGTGAACGTCCTTATTCATGTGAAATTTGTGGAAAATCATTTACGCAGTGTAGTAACCTTATAACACATAAAAGAATCCATACCGGAGAACGGCCTTATGCCTGTGAAATTTGTGGAAAATGTTTTATGTATGCCTCGAGCCTTACAAAACATAAACAAATCCATATGATAGAGCGTCCTTATAATTGTGGAGTTTGTGGAAAATCTTTTAACCATTATGTTAACCTTATAATTCATAAAAGATTCCATACAGGTGAATGCCCTTATTCATGTAAAATTTGTGGAAAATCGTTTAAGTACTCCAGTAGTCGTAAAAAACATGAAAGAATCCATACAGGTGAGCGTCCATATGCTTGTGGATTTTGTGAAAAATCCTTCAAAGACTCTAGTAACCTCACAACACACAGGAGAATACATACAGGGGAGCAGCCTTATGGTTGTGAAGTTTGTGGAAAATATTTTAATCAATCTAGTAGCCTTATAAGACACAAAAAGATACATACTGGTGAACAGCCTTATACATGTCAAGTTTGTGGACAATTGTTCAAACATTCTAGAACCTATATAACACATGTAAGACTCCATACAGGTTGAGCAGCCTTACATTTGTGAAGTTTGTGGAAATTTTTTTAACAGGTCTACTCACCAAGTAATGCATAAAAGAGTTCATATAAGTGAGGAGCCTTATAAATTTAAAGTTTGTGGAAAATATTTTAATAACTCTAGTAAATTTGCAGCACATGAAAGAATCCATGAGGTTTAACATCTTATGCTCGTGAAATATGTGGGAAGTTGTTCAATGCTTCCGCAAGATATATCATGCATAACAGAATCATGTTTAATGGTCACTACATTTGTGGAAAGTCATTTAACTATTATAGTAGCATGATAATGTCTAAAAGTGAGCTACCTTATAGTTATGAAGTTTATAGATAAATGTTTAAGATCTCTCATGTTAAAGGATTCCACTGGGGCTAGCAGTCATATTTTTCCAGTTAATGAAATATTGAATGAACAGCATACTAACCTTATT
Source organism: Vandiemenella viatica (assembly GCA_031002005.1). Classification (NCBI taxonomy): domain Eukaryota; kingdom Metazoa; phylum Arthropoda; class Insecta; order Orthoptera; family Morabidae; genus Vandiemenella; species Vandiemenella viatica. Next base: position 23,094 of record JARYHS010015535.1, read on the forward strand.
GCCTTCTAAAGAGTCCAAGTGATTTGCAAGCTGTATGCTTGTGAAATTTGTGATTCATAGTTTAGGTATACAGCCAAGCATCCTGATGCCTAGAAAGTATGTTGAAAGGTATTTCATTATTCTAAGTCCATTATAAGACACGAAAGTATTTTTATATGTGATCAGACATGTTGTAGCCAATATTTGTTAAACAATTATTTCTGGTGTATGGTAACCTTCTAGCTTATTAGAGAATTGATACATCAGTAGCCTAATGATTGGGGAATTTGTAGAAAGGCATTTACAATTTTATATTGCCTTATATAGCATTCCCATGTGTTGCGTTTTAAGGTAAATTTCGTGAAAATTTATTTGCACTCTGTGATAACATTAGTTGCAGAAGAGAATCCATTTAGCTGTGGATTGTTATGTTATAGAATCTATGGAAAATCATTTACTAATAAGGAGATCATTAGACACTGAAAGAATAGATTTCAAACCATATTTCCATAGTACAGTCATTTTGTAATTACTAAATAAATTGTTTCCTGCTGATAAGGGACTGTGTTGTTAAGTAGGTAAGATATTTGCTGGCTGAGGTTCAAATTTCTCAATGCATTTTGTTTCATCTTTATTTATGTAGTTTCACTTCATGAAATGTTAAAAATAAACAACTACATCATTTTTTAGCTAATATGATTCCAAATATTTTGTTTATTGCATCAAAAACTGGTATTTTATTTCATCTTATGAAGTAACATTTTAAACCAAATTTATAACATTCAGAATATAGCCTATTTTTACAAGCATGTATATATATATGTTTCCTATAATCCCAATCCTTTTTGTTTGTTTACTAATGTTAGATGCATTTTGAATGTCTTTTGTCATCATCTTCTTTCTTGTATTTTGTGAAATATTATTTGAAACAAACGGTTACATGTAATGGATATGAAAGTTATTTTAGTCAGCGTCATTTGTATAATTGTGGTAGATTAATGGATAAGAGTAATATATGTAACAAAAAGTGTTAACATGGAGATCAGTGAGGAAACTAAAGAAGAGTGACTAATATTCATTTTACAGAAAATTTATTGCAGACAAGAATCAGCAAACAGGTTTGCCTCCTGATTAAATTTCACTGTCAGTAGAAATGGGTGTGCTATTTTATAAAGTTAACATTAATATTTTGTCAAAAAATATCCAAACACTTGAAATAAAATTTATATTACAAGGAACCTAATAAATTGCTAATAAAATATTGTTTTTTGAGATGAAATTGTGTATGGAATATGAATGAAAGTTTTAAAAATTGCATAGTGACTTCTAAACAAATGACAGAATTTGAATCTGATCCCACTAATACTGAATTGGACATCTTGACTAGACTTAGTAATATTTTAGCAATAATAAACAGTATTCATAGTGCTAACAACTGGGTTTTCACATACATGTATCTGAGAAACCAGTATCTATTTGACAACATGTACTGTGCCACTGATGTGTCAGGTTAATATTAATATACCAATCAACAAATAGTTGAGAGATCAAGATCCATTTTTGCCATGTCTGATGGCCTACTTGGTAGTCTAATGGTGTTATGGTTCATAAGAGTATAAATTTATCAACCTTGCTATCCAGACCCTTCCTTTATATGTAAGTCACTCCACATGTCATAGAGCATCTGTCAACAGTTTTCCCACCCACACCTGTCGACTGCTTCCTGGTCACTATGTATGTAACCCTACACTGCACCAGTATTCTCCATTGCCAGGGCCTCAGTGGCCTAGAACACTACCTCAACAGGTACCCCCACACGTTTTATTGGATTATTTCAACCTAAACAAAATTATCTTTACTTTTCTAGGCCAGTGTCTACCATTAGATATAAAACACTTCTGTTACCAACCACATGGCACCCTCCTTTGTCAAAATTTATCCAGGCAATTTTCTTCCAAAGATTACCCTGGATCTACTGTGAAAACGTCCTCCTTGACTTCCTAAACTGTCTGGACAATGTCCATTCCCTAAATTTCACCTAGGCCTACTCTTATACAAACATCATCTTCCCAGATGTGGACATCTTTATATATAATAGCCACCTATATACCTCTGTCCAAACCTACTAAAAATGTCTACACTTCAATAGCTGTCATCCGTATCATGCACAATACTCCCACACTTGCAGCCTAGCAAACTGAGGTACACTTATTGCTATGATCAAGAACCTTTTACCCTTACTCCAACATCCTTACTCAACAATTTATGTACTGATAATTATCTATCACAATTATTCCAAAACATGTCATCCCATTTCAAAAACTGTCCAACACACTGACTAACTACAATCAAAACCCCACCTAACACTGTTTTTATCCTTAACTTTAGTTGGTAACTGTTTTTTCTTGCCTTTATTCAGGAGGACACAGGTTTGAATTCCCATGTGCCCATCTAGATTTGGGTTTTCCATGGGTTCCCCAAATTGCAGCTGGTGATTGCTGAGATGGTTATTTCAAAAGGCCATGGTCAAATTCCTTCCTGTTCCTTGCCCCCAGTCCTTTCCCATCTTTAATGACCTCAACATCAATTAGGTGTGAAGCCATAATCAAAAGAAAATACTTCCTCAGATCTTTACTTGAAATACATCATGTACTTCCCACTATGCATTCCAACCTCACCCTATTATCCTAACCTATAAAATATACTTGTACACAAATACAAACCTTCTAATGCTCCTTAACATCGTGTGGACCCTTCTCTTGTAATAAGCCTAATTGTAAAACGTGCACTATGCATCCAGTAATCTCAAACTATTGTGACCCCACTACTGGAAAAACCTACTGCATCATAGGTTATGCCAGATAACCAATTTCTGCCTCATATACCTGCTTATCTGCCTCTATTACCCAGGTTCTTACATTAGCTATACCTTGAACATGTTATCTATCAGAATGAATATTCACAGGCAAACAGTTTACTCCCAAAAAATAGACCACACTGTTGCTCGCTATGCCAGCTATCACAAAATTTCTGACTTAAAGCTATTTCACAATAAGAGCTATTAGTGTACTTCCTGATACCACTTCTTAATCGAAAACTCTACTAGGTGGAAAGTGGCCTACTAGACATCCCTTGGACCTCAATCTCAGATAATACCTACCCCATTATACTAATAACATGCTAGTATAGCTGCTTTGTGTAGATAAGTGTACCATATTGATTATTTATTTGATTATTGTTTGTCATTTTTAAATAATGCAAAAATTTCTCTTCTGCTTTATGTTACTTTTTTGTTTTCCCCCACTAGCTAATTCACATGTCCCTATTTGTTCTTTTTTTTTTAAAAGGCGTGGTCCAATAATATTACTGTTTTTTCTATCATCCTACCTCCAATACTCAATTCTATCCTACAGGTTGCTGTTAGATCCTACATGTTGCTTTGTTTAGTGCAGGTGCTTGCACTAGCTAATTTATATCACTCTTTTCTTTTTCTTTTTTTAGGCATTGGTTCAAAATATTGAGATTTTGTATTTATGGATTAAATATATTTAAGTACTTCCCTCCCTTCTTTATCTTTGTTTATTTTGAATATATATTATCTTTCCTATATATATATATATATATATATATATACTATATATATATATATATATATAATATATATATATATATAGTGAGTTGGAAAATGCTTCAAGGCAATAGACAAATTCAGACAGTATATATAACAATGAGGCCCATCCAGTTGATATACATGCAGTTCCCACAAACTGAATAACCTGAACACCTGTTTCTCAGTTAGGACGATCTGAGTTTTCCCTGACAACACAACTCCTCTGAACTATTGTAGATGGGAACTAGCCTATCAGAATATACTGGATATTAGACATCCTCCGGGCCTCAATCTCAAATAAATTCCTCCCACCAGGCCCAGCACTTATTATCTTTATTATTCATATTTCTGATATTTTATCATTTACGTATAGTTTTTCATAATTTGATTTATATATGTACCCCCAGTTGTTATATTGGTCAACCACATTCAATGATATTATAACATCAATAATTTTGATTATCGATCCAATATTTCCCCCCTCCTATACTACCATCTGCGCCGGTATCGCCATCCAGCAGACAGCTGTTGCTATGTATACATCTGACTCGGCCTGGTGTCTCATTTCTTACTCTTGCGCGAATAAGGCCATATGCCAAAATATTGCACTTTTTGCGTTTGTTTTTTGTGTTTGTCATCCCAGCCGCCTTCATCTGTGGTGGGTGTTGGGTAATATTTCCCTATATATATAAACATTAAATTTAGATACTCTTAGCATTACAGCAAATTGATTCAAACACTTTACTATCCCAGAAAATATAAAAACACATTGAAAATATAAAAACACATTATAATAGATATTTCTTATATTATTCAAATTATTTATGTATATCAGTTGATTCAAAACTTAAAGATACATAGGCATAATTTCCTCTTCTTTCTTTCAGTAAAGTTTAATTTTTGTTAATGTATTCCTTCAACTAATGTATTTATGTTCAATATTGCTATCAATCACCTCTTGGTTATACATTTTTCTGAAAGTAGATATACTGTATTTATCATGATTGATTTTTCGTGTTTGAGTACTGTTTAATAGGTTTGTGATCGTCTGTTCCTTTTTAGTGGTAGGTAGTTAATTTCAGAAAGCTTATTAAGTAAAATTCTTACTCCTAGTATCACCTATAAATCATATTTTGGAAAATGGATTTTTACTTATGGAATTATAATTTCTTTTCTGTGATTCCTATTATATAACTTGATTATTATTGTTAGTGCTACTTATTTAATATTGATTAGGTTCTATTATTTTAATAATAAGAAACCTTTTTACTGTGGTATTGTAGATTATATAGAAAGTTTTATATCCCTATTAGATTTATTTGAATTAAAAGTTGCTTTTTGTCTGTTAAGCATGTTTTTTTTGATCATACTGTAAATGTTACATTTTAAATAGCTAATATACATATTCTCACTGGAATTAAACTTTTTATTATTCATTTTATCCATTTTACAAACCACCAACCTGTATGTATGACACTCATGGTAGGCAAAGTACTGTGCGTGGTTCAATATGAAAATTTGATTTGTCGACAGATTATGTAAAGATATTAATACCTTTTGTTAAAGCAAGGAATTAGAGGCCTTCATTCCAGATCTTTTAGAAGTAACAGGCTTCAACTACTTTATCTTCAAGGAGTTGTGACGATACAACAGTATTGCTGGTAAACTACATAACTACATAACTACATAACTGTTTAATGAATGTCAGCGGTACTTCAAAATATTTGGGTAATGACTATGACCCGATAAGAGCTGTGTTTTCAACGAGTGTAAATCGGCCTATACATGTTGGCCTGAACATTGTTGTAATTACGAACGACGCAGTCTTCGGAACACGGTCAAATTAGGTTACTGATCACTGGTGGTTCTCCCTGGTGGGTTGTATCAGTTTTCGTGTCATTAAAAGAGTGTAATGTGTTCGTATCGGCACATTGTTGTTGCTTTGTGTGTGAGCCAGCCATGTTTTCCCACAATCAGCCGAGTAGTTTGGCATAAGTTGTAGAGCTGTAACGACGACATGTGTATTTATATGTTATGAAGAGCGACAGGAGGACAGTATTTGAATTTAATATTAGTATCACCCCAAGGGAAGACTATTAGACGAACCACTGATCAGCTCCAAAAATGTGGGTATTATTATTTAAAGACAATATACAAATATAAATCCTTACAGAGTTGTTGTTAGTGGATGATTTGGTTACTCCAAAGTTTAAAATTTGCTAGGACACGGGGTTGATACCTGCTTCAACAATCCACATTTTGGTTTCCCAACATTATTCTGTGAAAATGGTAGTATCGTTTCCTTCTAAAAGCTATAGGAAACTGCTTCATGTTCCATGCCCCATATTCCCTGCTGTTTCTTATGGTATTAATTAGCTATTAAGTCCTCTGTAGGCTAGTTGAGTGCGTTGGATACTTACATTGTGGGTCTTATACTATGTCTCAAGCAAGAACCCAGTTTGTTCATTTTACAAATACCCCCAATCACCAATAGACGTGGCAATTTTTCCCTATTGCTTCTAATATTTCTGATCATTATTCAAAGCTGTTATAAAACTTGGCATTCTAGTACCTCACGAGCAACATTGAATTGAAGCATATAATGGCGTCAATAACGATTTACCTGAAATTAGCATCGAAATTTGGTGTGGATTCACTGGTTGGTTCTTTGTTTGAAATGTATTCCCACATATTTAAAAGAGAATAACTTGAGCCAATAAATATCAGATTTAATAGATGAATAACAGAAATTATTTTTCATTGAATCAAACTTTATGACTGGTATGGGACAAAAGCAGAACTATTAAATTCAATTTTGTTCCATTTACGAGAATATAGTACTCTGAGGAATCATCACATTAAAGATGTTGTAACATAGCAATTCTCTAAAATCAAATCAAATTACACATTTAGACAGAAATAATATTTTATAAATAAAGGCCATATTGTTGTGAAAATAACGGTTCATGGAATTAATAAAAAGAAAAACAGGTGTAATGGAGATTATTTTCTTTGATTAGTGTATTGGAAAGTATAGTATCTCTATATAAAGAAAACAAGTGGTAGAGATGATAATCGAGCAGAGTATAGAGAAGTTTTGGAATAATAGTTATAGAGAAAATGTTAATGATGGATCTTGTGTAGAATGGGAACCTTCTAATCTTTTAGATCAAATTTTGTTCTAATCTATTCTACACACGGTCACAAGTTACAATTGGTATAAGAGAAAATGTGAGAAGAACAAATAAAAAGGAAATAAATGGCAGAACCTACATTGTTAATTCTTACATAAAATCTTTTATTTACATTACAACCAATGTTGTAACATGTCGACCAAATGAGGGCCGCAATATCACAATGATTATTTCCCACGTCAGGATCTGACAGCATCAAGTTGCTAAGGCTGCAAAACAGAAATCGTCACATTCTCCTGTAGCGTCAAGGAGAAGCTACTGAGGACACTGCGGCCAGCTGAGTACGAGATTGTCATCAGGGTCTGAACAACCAGCACTGCACACTACATCGGAAACTGCGTGTCACGTCAGCCACTCCGATGGAAAGCGACGCAAACAAACAAGAAGAATCCTGTACAGATAAGAGTGCATTAGTGTGACAACAGTTGCAAATCAGTTGAGCTCGTAACCTAAGCGACACTTCTGTCGGCACACGGATAGTCTGGTAGTTTCATTTAATTCCCAACAGACAGTGCAGATTTTGTAGAAATTTTGGTGTCAGATTCAGACGAGGAAGACAATTTTAATTATTATCAATAGCACAGAGTACAGCGGAAGCATTGGGTCAATCCATATTAAAGAAACTTTTTTCCTTGAATGTCTTAGAAGTTTATAGTTGATGATATGGGATATATGTAAGATATTTCAGATGAAATGGACAAGGGAGGTCAAATTGATAGTGTAGCACTAGATCTTTCAATGGCGTATGACAGAGTGAGTCATAAACTAGTAGTAACTAAGGTAAAAACTATTGGAGTGGATGAGAAAATGATTTGCTGGGTAGAAGAATTTTTAAAAGGTAGGAAACAGAAATTTAGGGTAGGAAATGCGGTATCTAAGGAAGTAGAAGTAAAAATGGGAGTGCCGCAGGGTAGCGTATTGGGACCATTGCTATTCATTATTCTAATGATTAATTGTGTTGATTGTTTACTATCTGAAATTAGATTGTTTGCAGATGACATAATGCTGTATGAAAAGATCAAAACTATAGAGGACTGCAAACAGTTGCAAGGTGATCTGGACAGGATATCGAGTTGGATTGGTAAACATGGGATGAAGATAAATGCAAAGAAGAGTTAGCTTAGTAGATACACAAACAAAAACAAAAGGTTAATTATGAATATAAGGTTGGGAAAGAATTGCTTGACCACTTGAAATGTAAATATCTTCGCATTACATTTGATAACAAGCTTAACTGGGCAGGACACATTGGACAGGTGGTAGGAAAAGGTTTAAAAATTCTGCACTTGTCTGGAGAGAGTGATGAGGGTATTCACAAGAGAAGTAAAGGAATTGGGTCATAAAACTTTGGTCAGACCATTGCTCGAATATGGTAGTGTAGTATGGGATCCTCATTTTACGTATCAAATACAGGAATTACAGAGGGTACAAAAAAGGGCTGCTAGATTTGTTTATGGAAATCATTGCAGAATGCAATCAGTGACAGATCTGATAAAGAAGCTGGACTGGGATCCATTGCAAGACAGGAGGAGGATGAGGAGGGTCATGGGAGTGTACAGGGCGTATACTGGCGATGAGGCATGGAAAGATATTGCAGTAGGTATGAAAAGTAGTTCATGGAAGGGAAAAGATGACCATGACCACAAGCTGGCACTCGATTTCAGGCACAAGGGTGTATGAAGATTTTCTTTTTTAGGTAAGGGTGTCAGGGATTGGAATGAATTACCAAGGGAAATAATGAAAAACTTACCGAAAACGTTAAAAGAATTTGTAGAGGGCAAATATAGGTGGGTGCAAAAAAGGGGGAAGTTGGGTGTACGGAAATTTCCACCAGAGTGTTTGCTCCATTGCAATTAAATTAAATAAAGTAAATGTTTCTTCATCTCTTCAACGAATTTTAAATTAAATTCCCTATCATTCATATTGTCTTTGAAAAAGAAAAAGGTCCTAAATACGCGTGGTTTTGTTCGACTGAAGTCTGCACCGCTACTGCGACCACTTATCCACGGCTGTATGCAACTGGTTTGAGACTGGTCTAACACCGAGCACCTCGTGTGGGGTTCCCCACCACCCTGCCATTCCAAGGTCACATAACAGTTGGGAGCTCAATCGGTTTGCAACTGTTGTCACAAAACAGTCGCGTCGTTTTGGCTGGACCTTACTGTTTTGCAAGATTATATAAATTAATAGACGCGAGAATCGAGGTGCTGAATCCTTAAATAGTTATGACGTTTTCTCACACTGGATATCATTTGTCAAATAAGTTGAGTTTTATGAATTTTTATCGATTCTATATATTTCGTGATATCAGTATACTTGACATTAACAAAACAAGAGTTTGGTGATTAATATTTTCCTGTAAACAAAATTTATTTTCTGCTAATATAAACTATTTCTCACCAGTACATCCTTCAGAACATTAATTCTTTGCATATTTGTTGTCGCGTCCACAAGTCATTGACATTGGTTACAGGAGGTCCAGAACTACAAGCTGCCGACCGACCATATCTCAGACATGTTACATAGGCACGCAATTGGATGGAGAATCAGCGGTAACTGTAGTTCAACAAAGAGAGCTTGCACTTCCTTTGGCACATGTGGTCAGTCAGACGTTGTACCGCTGATATATGACATGTGGAGCAGCTTGCTTTAGGGCCAGTGCCTCCGTGTCTTAAACCTGTCTCATATAATGGTTACTAATCAGATGATCCTCAATGCATGATAGGAAAGATTGCAAGACACAGCCAATTGCGCCACAAACTATTTGCTGCGTCGCTCAACAATGCCGACTGCACAATTGCGTTCACCTCAGTAATGTCTAAGTTCACAGCTACCACTGTAGGACTAGTTACAGTGCGACCTGTCCAAACACACTACAATTTACCACTCAGCACTACCGCGACGGCATTCACATTTGCATTACAGTCTGAGGCGTTTGTGGTTTCTCGTGAATGGAAGCCGACGCAGTGGCTTATGTGCCACCAGATCAACCTTCAGCAGAAGGTGGCGCACTACTTGTGCGCACATCTCCACCCGATTGCAGTGCTCCATCGTTGAGCCAACACTGTGAACGAAGCTGTTTTGTCCGTTACGCCCATACAGACAAGATGGCGGACAAGTCGCCTTGCAGTTCCGGACCTAGCGAGAATCAAAACGGGGTACCTTACCCGGGCGGCTACTTCATGGAGACGGAAAAATCATGTTTGAAGGGGCGGTAAGAGGCAAATTCGTGTGGTGGCGACCTGTTTTTGGCTCTTCTGCTCCGAGCGGCAGCCATCAGGGGAGTGGCCAAATCGAAGAGCAGCTCTATTCTGTCCTGGGCGGCAGATTCATATTTGAAGTGGCGGCAATCTCTAGATCTTACCCCCCCTCGTAGATTTCGTTGATCCCGCCAGTGGCGCTCTACTGGTCACATTGTGTCGTCTAGTACCCACTCCTCGTTGTATATGATCCTCCTCTATCCGCTGATGCCCGTCACGCATCACTATTGTAGCAGCTTATCCTGTACGAACCACACTGTCAAAGTAAAACAAACCTGTTTCCCACAGACAAATCATTGAACCACATTGGTACTCTCTCATATGGAGATATTACCCCTATGATGTAGACAAGGCATAGTGGTCAGCCTTCCACGTTTCCACTTCGTGTGACCGATCTTCAGCGACATAGCGTGGCGTAGCACTGATCTGTGCGACCGCACAAAAGAGAGCGCTGCTAGGCCTACGTATACGCCATCTCTTGCATTCGTAATCACTTATTATGGTTGCATTGTACTATACATCCTATAATTTTGAACTCATTGAGACCATTCCTTATGGGCAGTGGGCGATCCATGGGGGCTGCGAGGCTCAAGCCCTCCCCAAAAGTATCTAAGTCTACCCCCGATTTTGTAATTTTGGAGACTTTTTTTTACCTCTACACATTTTTAAGGGCTGCCTCAATATAAAGCCTATCCTATCACTGGTTGACTGAAGCCCTTCCCTCCCCTCCCCTCCAAGTCAAAAAACGCTCAAACCAAAATCTTAGATCCACCGCTACTTATGTGAATTGCAATGTTTACACACAGTATTGTAAAAGTATTCTAACTAAATCACAGTTGTTTGTATTAATTATTCAGAAAACAATTAGTGTTGTTATATAATACGGGAGCTGGGTTGGCAGCCATTGCTATTCAGGAAATGTATATAGAAAGTTCTGGAATGGGAAGAATTGACAGTGAGTTCAAACTGGAACTGCAATAAGTGAGTTTTAATATACCTATATATATATATGCTACTGAAATGCAGTACCAGGAAAACGTTATGAATAATTTAAAGGAAAACATTTCAAATTAAAATTTATAAAAGGAAATATAAGTGCGTGATGATATAGTAGGAAAAAAAATTAAGATAATAAGAGATAATGAAATTCGGTAAATTGGAAAGCAGATGTATAGCAAAATTGCTACCGCTATTATATTGAATACTCCCTGTTATCACGATATAGCGACTTCAGGAAGGAATGTACAGTAGGAAGTGCGGTACTAAGACAAAAGAATTAAATGCTGCAAGGAATAAAAGTTGTGTGAAACATAAAATTCAGTTATGAGAATGTAAACAAAAGCTTATTACTAAAAACCTGGAGCGCTTTTTTTTTATATTCCTGAGTGCTCTTAAACTGATAGTATCGAACATTGATCACAATCTCGTACTTATTGCATTCCTAGTAACATAAAAAAAAACATTATTTGAAATTGTATGGAATTAGAAAATTAGTCACTTTCCATCAAGTACGGTATTTTAGGAAAAGAGAGTTTCCTGTGACTCCGAAGCATCTGATGATTAAAGTAAAATATAATATGTTTAACTTTACAGCGAAGATATGAGTCTATGAACTAAACAATTTAGGCAGTTAGCAATTTAATATTAGTTTAAGATAAATGACTTTTTTTGTGTGTTTTTGTAAATCTGGAGGGGAGTGCTCCACTTTGAACATGATAGCTGTTTGTAGTTCCTCTCTGGTTTATTATCAGCTGATTTGAGCTGAAACGTGTTGTCCTGTTTATTTCAAGTAGAAACGTGTGTTATACTCAAACGCAGACTGATTGCAGTGACGTGAAGACAGTAAATATGTGTCACGGTATGTAATGAGGTACGTACATAACTTCTGTGTGTGTATAAGGGCGTACAGCTCAAGCATATTCTATAACAGGACAGACAATAAAGATTTTCGTGCGTTGAATGGTTCCTTGAAAAACATTTCGTCAGCGTTATGATAGTGGAGCAGAGTATTTAACAAGTTTCTTCTGTAAGTTTAAATTTTCTTTCAATTTCAGAACCTTAATCCTATAACAAATTACTGATATGATAGTTATATTAGCAATTAGTACAGCTCTAATTTACAGCACAACTGAACCTCACTTTACAGAAGTTACAAAACATTTCTCGCTTCTGTTTAACTGTCGCTGAACATGTTTCTTTCAAATTGGCAGGTATTGTAACCAGTTATTAGTTAATCGCAAATGTTGAATAAGCTGTCAAATAACTGAACACCTATTGTGTCTGCACTTAAAGTAATCACAATAGTTGTTTTCTTCAACTAGAAAGGGCTGTTTTCGAAATTAAACACAATTTAACATTTGCTGACATACAGTATTTTAAAATAATGTAAGTTATTACATTTTAAAGCTAGATCATGATATCGCTGCAGCAAATTTCCACCACACTGAAAATAATGCAGTGATTACTCAAGAAGAATCCATTATAATGTCTATAATCTGAGATAATTACATGACCTTGGGATAATCCTGTTTGTAGTTAATATAGTAACTCTGTTTCCTCCTGTATACCAATGCCACTGATCATTTCTGATTTATCTGCCTTAAGGGGCCATTTTTAACCAGTAGATCAAGAGAGTACCATTAACCATTCTCTACTTCTTTGCCTTTCCTTAAATACGGTAGGCTGTTGGTAATCAGAGTTCCTTCAGTTGCCATATCTTGATCTGAGCAAGCAGGATGCACCATGTGAAGTTTGTTTGAAAGAGATTAATATAGTCACCCCCCCCCCCCAAAAAAAAAAAAACACTCATATACCATGTAATGCAATAATAATATACATAGGATCTTGCTCGAGGCATCTGCATGGCTTATTGCGATATCTTCTGTCGTATTATGTTTATTGATTATTTATCCACCAGTTTAAGTTCAGAGCATGTACATAAAATTATTGTTGTAAATGACAATCAGTTCCTGATGTTACATTAATCATTCTGATCTATAATGTGATGTATTTGTAGATAATGCTCTCAAATATTAAAAAATTTAAGTATACTTTGGCGTCATTAATGCAGCACCAGAGTTTCATGACTACAACCATCTTTCAGTTGAGGGAAGATATTTTCTCATTTTATTCCTAAGTATTTCATGTTTTTTATTTTTGTTGTGATGAATTGAAATGTTTTGCATTGAGTCTCAGCGTGTACACTTCACCAAGTTGCAATATGTTTCACCTCTGTTTCAGATTAAGGTTTAAACAAAAATATTTTATGGGGTAATTATATATTTTAATACACTTCTTGCCTTTATTAACTTGTGTGTTGAGTTTGCTTTCACAGTGATTCTTTGTTTTAATTCTGTTATGTTATATTCGGACTAAGGTTAAAATTAATGTTTTAAAATCTTATAATATCAGAGTAACAGCAGTTGTTTAGCATCTCTCATGTATATTATCATTACCGGTACATGAAAAATAGGTTTTCAATTATTCTACTTTGACTTTCAAGTATGATGTGGTGTTGTTTCAACCTAAGATCTAAGACCACCTCTACAGACTATGGCCAACTGGTTTGTCTTCTTAGCACCCCCCATTCCCCATGGGCAGTATGGCAACCATAGTGATCTAACACCAAAAGATGCGCCAGAAACTAGCAGGCTACTATAGGCTTAAGACCCCAAGCAGTTATAAATAGATGGGTGGATAGATCAGATTGGCTTATTTGAATATTGTTATTCGAAAGTGATAGCACCCTGAGAGGGTTTAGTGCTTCTGTGGAGCTTATGCTAGAACTAGTAATGACACAGGGTTGAGCGTAAGGAAGTATATTTACAGATACTTTCATAGAGAGCAATGATACATAAGAGAAAGGTTACTAGATAGATCCTCCCAATAGATTACGGTCCATTAGAGCTGGATGGGTTGCTTACATTTGGTGGCGACAGAGGGTGCAGAGGCTGGCTGGGTCCTGGGCTCAGCCCACATCCCATTGGGCTGGGTCGAGAAGACTCCCAACTCCTCAACTGAATAAACACTGGCTGACTGCCCTAATGACTGACCGATTCACTGCTCCACTCCCCAAATCAGCATGACCACCACTTAACCTAAAATATCTTCACATGCGCCCCTTTTTCCAATGGGGTGCCAATGACCGTATAAAATACGGTTACTCGCTCATGCCCATACATGGTATTAATTCTAGTCTTAGAACAAGGCTTGGCCATAATAAGTCTGTTACTAAATGTATCAGATATTTCATCCAGCAACAATATAGAAGAAAGAAATGCCTTGGGGTCATATTTATATGAAAAGCAAAATATACAAACCACTAACCAAAGTTGGAGGGAGGAGGGCAGCATCTGCAAATAAATACTCCTTTTTTTCTGTTTTTGAGTAATTGTTTGTTGCTGCCCCCCCTACTCCCTTTAACCTTGGTGAATGATGACCATAGTATAGCTTTATTTTTCGTATAGACATTTGATTTATTGTTCCTTGAAGAAGATGTAACAGTTCATTGTAACTATGAGTGGTTGAAACAGCCCTATATATGATGGTTTCTACTATTTTTGCAAAAAAATACAATAGCAATTAACAGGCTCCTGTTGCATCCTAAAACCTTAGATCATTTCCAGTGATGTTGCTTTGCTAATACAATTCCCTCATGAGGACTATTTCATTATAATATTTCAGTATTATTTGTAGTACCATAGTTGTAGCTGATTGTATCTGCTACCCATATTTACTCTGATGTTAATAAAGGAAATCTTTATAGTTATTTCTATATTTAATACAATGATCATATTTCAGTCATAATTTCTAATATATATACAAGGAAAGATAGGGAAATATGACCCAACACTTACCTCAGATGAAGGCTGCTACTAACGACAAACACAGGAAAGAACAAACACATAAAATGTGCAATATTTCAGCGTATAACCTTATTCTTGCAAAAGTAAGACACCAGACGGTTGTCGTGTACATGTCTGGCTCCGCCTGGCGCCTCAGTTTTGCAAGAATAAGACTATACGCCAAAGTATTGCGCATTTCATGTGTTTGTTTTTCATGTTCATCATTCTCAGCCGCAGTCATCTGTGTAAGTGTTGAGTCGTATTTCCCTGTCCTTCCTTTCTTTTACTGCCTTAAAGCATTCTCCTGTTGATTTATGTTATTATAATATATATATTATAACTATTGTATGTTTAAAACTGAAAGCAGTTTTCTTATTCTTTTTTTAGGGGATCATTCCATTTTAGAGAAGAATTTTTACATCTTTACTCTGACTAAAAGAATACAACTGTACTGAATTGAGCAGACATTTAGGCATTCTTTCATACATGTAACTTCTACCATGAGTAGTGACAGTATTCACCATCAGGACAGCAGTAGCTGCACACCTGTCGACCGCCCTGTGCAGCTGACATGTTCTGTCTGCCTTCAGCTTTTCTCTTCACGTCACTTGTTGATCACTCATGTTTTCAGCCATTACACACAGTTAATTGCACCTTCTTACACCTGCAACCAGTGTAGTCACATATCTGCAAATAGGTTGAAGTTTGTGCACAATAACAGAATTTTTACAGAAGGGCTATTGTCCCAGCTTTCATATACAACTTGTACTGAAGTCTTTCTGTCACAGTATCATTTGATCAGACATGTGTTCCTCCATATCTTGGCTATTTCCCATCCATTATATATTTGTAAGTACTGCTCATATGTTTTTAAAAATCCAACCACACTTCAACTTCATGAATGCAATAGCAGAGATCTACCACCATCGTCGTCTTCACAGCCGAGGTAAGACAAGTTTCTGTTTTTTTATTGAAGGTGCAGTTAATTTTTATGTTTTACTAGCAGAGGTGTTGTATATGAAGTGACTAAACCATCTTGCATATTTGATATTATACATGATTAGCTTAAATAATTCAAAATACCGTGTATCAAAAAGTATACAACCTACAAAGATAAACAATATGTGAAAAGATGCATAAACTCAACAAGTTTAAAAGCCTGCTTGATGTCTGCCACGCATGCTAGATAGCAGCAGTGGACAAGTTGTTGGAAAAGCAGGAGAAGAGTTTTTGTGGTTAGAATGTGCAAAGTGTTCTTTGGTTACGAATGTGTGGCTTGTATTCGTACAAAAATACAGAAAACCTCCACCTAGTCAGCAGAGCATTTTATGATTGGTTTGCAGTTTTCTGGCACTAGTTGTCTGCAAATGAACCAGCATGGAATGACTACGTCTCTCAGAGGAAGCTGTGAATTGCATCAGCTTAACAAAATTCAATTGTTCATGCCGCCAATGAACAGGGTATTCTGCAGAAAAGTGTGGAATGATTTGCTTTGACGTTTGTATTTCAAAGTATACTGTATTCAATTTGTACAACAGCTGACACCAGATGAATATTGCAGCCATTTTGATTTTTGTACCCAGATACTGGAAGCTATGGAAAATGACGAGGACTTGATGGGGAAATTTCGTTTTCAGTGACGAGATGACATTTGTCTGTCGGGGAAGGTGAAACATCACAATATGAGTGTGTGTGGTACTGAATTGTTGCATACTTTGTGTAACTGGAAAGGGATTCGCCAAAAGTGAATGTCTTCTGTGCCATAGCTTTAGGGACCATTTTTCTTTAACAAGCAGATGGAGACATGATCCAACTACATGGATATTCTGCAGATGTGGTTGAGTCCACTACTGACTCCTCCATTTTCATCCTGTAACAGGACAGGGCTCCACCTCATTGGAGCACAAATGTTGGAGACTTTCTCAACAGAGAACTGCCACATTGTTGGATAGGGTGCGCTGGTATGAGTGATGTTTCTCTGTTGTCATGGCCCCCATGTCTCCAGATCTCACCCCATGTGATTTCTCCATGTGGGGTTATGCAAAGAACATAGCTTATGTACCCCAAAGCCAACAATACTACACGAATCACAGGAACGGATAACTGCTGCTGTGACAGATATTGATAGAAACATGCTGTTGAATATATGGACCAAACTTGATTACCATTAGAATGTTTGCACACATTGATCATTTGTAGTATGTATCAGAAAGTCGGTGAGATCTTGTATCCTTTCATGTTTGTCTCGCCTTTGTAGGTTGTATACTTTCTGGCACACAATATTTTGAAACCTAATGAGTCATTTAAGCTAACACTGTATTCTTGGATAAGAACCTAAGTAACTATGGCGTTTTAAAATGTTATTTTCATGATCATATTCTTCTGCAAGTATTATGATTAAATGTCTTACTCTTCTTGTTACCTAAGAGTATTACGATATTATTTAGTGCTGCTAAAAATTTCATCATTGTATATTGTTGCATATTGAACAATAGATGCTTGATTGCATCCTAATATTAAAGACAGATGGTAAGACAATCTTTACTATGTTGAATGACAATATTTTAAAGTAATTGCCTCTTCTTGAAATATTCTCTTTGCCTTTATTCCCCTTTTTGCCTGTTTCATAATACCTTTTATTTTGAATGCATTTAGATATAAAACACTTACATAAGAACCAATAATTATAAATTTAATTAATAGCATGCTTCATATTTAAGCACTGTTATTGGGTTTGAATTTTGTAAAAACAATTATTTATTTGTAAAAATTATGAAATGCTCTAAATTAAGAGTTTCTGCTTATACATTTCAACTTATTTTCTCAGTAATAGGAATCCATGGTTGCAAAATATCTCCTGGTGGGGAACATTGATGCAGTATTTATGAAATGCTATCGGGTAACTAGCCGAGATAAGGAAGTTACCTGAGAGTATCTTTTATGCAGTTAGGACTCATAGAATATCCCCAAAAAATGTGTGTGTGTAATATTGTATTTAGATTTTTTAACTCATGATAAAATAGTCTAGGGGCAAATAGGCCCTTATTTCATGATAAACATCATAAAATGACCATTTTTCATGATACTGTTTTCTTTTATCAGTTATTTATTTTCATGCAACCCCTTTCATATGTCTTGTCCTCACTCTAGCTTCATTTGATTATAAACTCCCCTTTTTGTCAACAGCTGCCTTTATTTTTTTTTTAAATTTGATACAGCTTTCACTAAATGAATAATGTGAGTCACATCTTTTAGTTTAACTGATAAGAAATCCCCACTGTCGCCAATTTTATATTAAGCTAACTAAGCTTTTCAACTTCTTTATTGCTTTCTGGATCAGTCAACCACTAATCTGAATCTTGAGCAGTCTTAGCTCAAAGCAAGGTATTTTTATGCTGTGAAAGGGCTTAAGTTCGTCTAATACTATATTCTCCCTTTTGTTGAAATATGTTGCCTCTTATGATAATGCCATTAATATTTGCTTGAGATCAGGTAGTACAACTTGTACTATTGCACACCTCTGAGGCACCAACCAACATTTCTCCTTGCTGGACACGTGGCACCTCTGATATACTCTTAAGATAAATCACCCCCTGCTTCTGTTAATATCTGAACCCTCTCCTCAGAATATGCCCAAACCATCCAATTTAATTCAAGGCAAGGCAACTCTGGAAATCCAACATGGCTTGTTTAGTCAGGCATGCTGTATCAGCATATGCTTGTTGGGAATCTCTTAAACTTAGGATGCTATTCAATTTCACTACCTGGAAAAAGATGGATTTGACAAAACCCAGATTTCAACAGAAATGAAGAAAATACGCTCTCTCCAAGGTGCTTTCGTATATGTAGAAAAATCTTCATAACTGGTAAAATAACATGTAAACATAGGAAATATAGGAATTTTTTGATGGCTACCCAGTTACAAAATTATAGAAAAATCATTTAGTTAATCAAACTATCTAAAGCTAGTTACATAACAAACCCATGAAACATTCCACTTAAAACTACTCTGTCTCCAAGGCCTCCATTAAATCATTGAACTTGAAGTATAAATATAACAGCAATGTGAATTTTGTTCATTGACCAAAAAAAAGCTTCCCACAACAAGGCAAACAAAGTAAAATCAGTTCAATAGAGTCTTTTCTTGTGACTGTGTGAGTGAGCAGGGTATCGTCACACGACATTTCGGCGATCGGAAGCTGAGTCGCCATCTTCTGGTGAAGTTCTCACTCAGCTAGTCAACCAAGAGACTATATTAACTCTCAACAATGAGAGAAACATTTTTCTTGTGAAAGATCACTTCCTTTCCACCAGGAAAGAGAAACAAAAATAGTCAAGTTATAATCATGAGAGGCGTGGCACAAACAGGCACTTTTTATATTGCACTTCCCATCAACGGCATTCAATTCCCTTAAATTTCTACCTTCATCAAAGAACCAAAGCTTTTTTCTCCCTTTTTCTTCCTGGTTAGATTTTTTCCTTTGTAAAATATATTAACAACTGTTTCTTTACTCCTTCTTGTATCTGGCCTCACCCCTATCTCATTTCTTCCTATTTATATTTCATCTTTCATTAAACTTAACTGCCATTTCTTCTACTGCTTCTGCCATTGGGTTTCACCTCTCTTTCCTATCTTCCCGATTAAAATTTTCCTTTCATCAAAAAAAAAAAAATATTCTCCATTTTCTCTCATACCTTCACCTCATTATTCTTGTTTATTTAGTGCATCTTGATTTATATATAGTCCTCTTTCGTTCCTATTGTAGTTTTGTTCTTTTCCTGATACTTATGCTCTCTTCATAGCTCTTGAATTCGTGGTATTTTGTATACAATATTCTCCTGCTTTCATAACTTGTGACAACATACTATTCTCACAGCCACCTTCTTTTATTGCATTGTAAATATTTTCTTGTATATTTATTCTTTCCCAGAGCCTGCATACTCCAATGCTACAACAGAATGATCTCGTACATAACCTTCCGTTTATCCGTTTCTTCACTGTATTTCTATTGTGTTAGCACTGCTTTAGTCATTTCTTTCTCAAAATTAGAAGTATAATATCCTAAAGAGAAGGTTAGTTACTCATGTAACGTACTAATTGCACAGCTATATTGATGGTAAGTTTATTGGATACGACCACTAATCTAAAAAAAAAAAACTAAGTACATAAACATGTGGATGCAAGTTGTAGATACTACAGACAACCACAAATCATAATACCGCAGTCTTACTGGGTTAGTAACACTATTTATTAGAACTTTATTACATTTGTTAATAGAGGTAGCCATCATATAAATGATTACACTGATTTTCCTCTAAGGATGCAATTTATTACTATGGATAAATGAGTTGTAGGTGGAGTTAATTGGTTTAGTCAGCACACCATAAATATTTGTCTTTCAAATATTGTCCAGTGTTGTACACAGTTTTCACACATAAATCCTGCTGTTGCCTCAGTCCATCACATTTCTCATTGTGGTTGGCACGAATTAAGCACCTAAATTCGATATAAGTGAAGGTAGACTAGTTCTTAAAAAACACTTCCGGGATAACTTTTGTGACATGACCAATATGATACTTGCTCCTGGCAGAGTTTGTTCTCCCTCATTGGAAGCTCCAACCCTCCCAGGCCAGAGATATTACAACTACTCTATACAATATTCCATTTATCTCAGACATGCATATTTCTTCCTGTTGCACTGCATTATGGTTCCCTTAATATACTCTTAAGAAAAATCAACCCCTGGCTCTGCTAACAATCGGACCCATCTCTTCATCATATCTATTGCAGCAAGCTTCACATTCAATATGTCTAGGATAAAAAGTCATATAAAGAAAACTGCTACACATATCAATCTATAATATTCTTCATTGCAGCCTATCTATCACACATCACCAAAAAGTTAATTAATTTCCATATTATCTCTGTGCCAGGCTGGGAAGTTGTTACCTAGACTCATAATAGAGGGTAATACAACAACAAATTGGCTTATTATGTTACCAAACAGTGAAATAAACTTGGGTATAGCCTTATAGTTGATATTCTATAGAGTATGAATAAGATTTTGTACCAAAATATTGTATTTCTGTGTCCATGTTTTGCGGTACTCGCACATTGCCATCCTCAACTCTGTTAAATGATGGGTCGCTTTCTCTAACCATTGTTATTTATATAGTGTCATTTAAGGTTTATGCAGAATTGGTAATAGAAAGCATAAAATTATTTTCAAATAAGATTAACCAGCCATATTACCCTGCCAATAACTCCTAGATATCCATATTGATATAGTTCAAATTTAGCAATTAATAGTAAATTTCTTATATTAATTGAAATTTGTATTGTTAAATGAGCATTAGTTTTACTTAATATTAATTCATTGAGCGATATACCTCTCAAATTCTCAAATTGGTAATACTGTTTTCTTAGTGACAATATTTGAAGATGCTCGACTGTATTGTGTCATTTTTCATGTAAGGTATCTTGTGGAATTTACTCTCGATGAAATGTTTGTAGGTAACTGTAAGTATTAAGGATTGTATGATGTTTACTTTGGCCTTGGAATGTTAACAACTAATTTTGTGATCTATAATTTACAAATAAAATAAATTATTTTATATAATTTAAGAATTACTAATTTAAATTTATTATTTTATGAATAGTTATTAATATTGTCTACAAGAGTTTTAGCATCCTTCTGTATTTGAATGAGTTGTAACCCCATATTAATTAGATTTTATTCCTTTCTTTTAGGGGGTATTCTGAGCGTAAAGGTAATAGTCTGTCTCAAGGTCAGCAACTTCCTTCAGGTGAACTTCTAAACAGCAGCATGCAGAGGAACAAGTCATGACATACAACTCTATTAGTAACGTAGAATATGAACAGTTCTTTAAAGGAAATCGATTAGACATTATAGCTATTGATTCAGGTGACCTATCATTTTCAGGAGAAGTTTCTAAAACAAAATTTTAAGATATCAGACCCTTAAAAAGTATACAAAGTCACATTTGACTGACAGGCAATTTGAATTTGAAACTTGCAGAAAATCATTTGCAACATCTCACAGTGATGAACAGCATCAGAATTTTCGTAAACGCTCGTTTACCTGTGGGATCCCTGAAAAATCTTTTACTGGAACTTGGGGTCTTAAAAAACATCAGAGAATTCACACTGGCGAACGCCCATTTTCTTGTGAAGTTTGCGGAAGCTCTTTTACAAGATCAGAACACCTGAAATCCCATCAAAGGATTCATTTGGATGAACGCCCATTTTCTTGTGAATTTTGTGGAAGTTGTTTTAAAAGATCTGGACATCTGAAATCCCATCAGATGGTTCATTTGGACGAACGCCTATTTTCTTGTGAATTATGTGGGAAATCATTTAAACATTCATGTAATCTTAAAAAACATCAGAACATTCATAAAGGAGAGCGCCTATACTCTTGTGAAATCTGTGGAAAATCTTTTATACAACTGGGAAATCTTAAAACACATCAGAGGATACACTCAGATGAACGTCCATTTGGTTGTGATGTTTGTGGAAAATGTTTTAAAACTCCAATGTCTCTTAATATGCATCAGAAGACGCATTTGGGAGGTCGCCCGTTTTCTTGTACGATCTGCAAAAAATCTTTTACCCAATCTGGCAGTCTTAGAATACATCAGATAATTCATACTGGCGAACGGCCGTTTTCTTGTAAAGTTTGCGGAAATACATTTAGACGATTTGAACATTTAAACCAGCATCAGAAGATTCATCTGGGTGAACGCCTATTTCCTTGCGAGCTGTGTGGAAAATCCTTTACAGAGTCTGGGAGTCTTAAACAGCATCAGAAGATTCATAGAGGTGAACGCCCATTCTCTTGTGAAGTGTGTGGAAAATCTTTTACACAATCTGGAAATCTTAAAACTCATCAAAGAATTCATTCTGGTGAACGCCAATTTGCTTGTGATGTTTGTAGAAAATCTTTTAAAACTCGTGGAAGCCTTAATGAGCATCAGAAGATACATTCAGGTGAACGTGCATTCTCTTGTAAATATTGTGATAAATCTTTTATATATTCTTCCTCTCTTACATCACACCAAAGGATTCATACTGCTGAACGTCCATTTTCATGTGAGGTTTGTGGAAAACAGTTTAAAACTACGAAATATTTGAAGACTCATGAGAGGGTTCATACTGGCGATCGTCCGTATTCTTGTGAACTTTGTGGTAAATCTTTTACACAATTGGGCAATCTTAAAACACATCAGAGGATTCATTCAGGTGAGCGTCCATTCCCTTGCGAAGTATGTGAAAAATCTTTTATTTTATATAGTCATCTTAAAAAGCACCTGAAACTCATACATTTGCTTGCTACTACCCTTTGATGTTTATCTCAAATCATGTCCTGAGTCTTCATATAAGCCCCCACAGGATTAATATTGGTAAGCACCATCTTCCATTCAATGTTTTTGGAGTGGTTTTGTGCCATCCAAATTACTCGTGAAACCGTTTGCTGGGGAATTCGTTCAAGCAGGAAAGGACTTTTAAAATACATCAGTAAATCCAGCCGCATAGATGCTTGTTTCCTGCGATGTTTTTTTTTAATGTGGTAGTCAGGAAGAAGCTCATAGAATGTAACAAAGAGTTAATCCATGTGAACGCTAATGTTTATGAATTTCATTGACAATATGCAGAACATTTGAGTAATGATTTGGATGAACGCCATTCTGTTTGTAAAATTCACGGGAAAACTCGTGTCATCTTTTTAGCTTAAAGATGAATGTGTGCTGCTAGGTATAAAACGCTATGATCGTTCCTTGACCTGGATTTAGTGGACTAGTGGTCGTAAAGTTCAAACAGAAAAAGGTAAAGAAGCATCAGTGCAGGTATGCTGATGAATGCGGATCTTATTTCTCGAAATTATAATTTTATATTACTTAATCACAATAAAATCAAAATGACATTTGACTTCCAGATGAGTATTCAATCATTAT
Source organism: Vandiemenella viatica (assembly GCA_031002005.1). NCBI lineage: Eukaryota > Metazoa > Arthropoda > Insecta > Orthoptera > Morabidae > Vandiemenella > Vandiemenella viatica. The sequence goes on from JARYHS010015535.1 coordinate 46,957, forward strand.
ATATTGTAATTCATTTTATTATGGAAAAAATGATGAA
>JARYHS010015537.1:0-10000 GCA_031002005.1 Vandiemenella viatica
GGCTTTATAGCTTTCAGCGTGTCGTATTATCTGACGTGACTAGGTCAATGGTTTAATCAAAGGAGGAAAAGGTAGGTGTTCGTTTTGGAAGGAAACGTGGAGTAGTTGGCCTCCTCAATGGGGATACTTACAATACGAATCTCTTTCGCTAACTGTCGCATCAGTAGAATGGATGGTAAGCTAACCACACGTTCAAGAGTTTCCTATTCGAGTCCCAGGTGGAACATGTATTACATGAACGACTGTTGTCATCTTTTTCGCAGTACTCTTGTATTACGTCTTATATTTGCGAAACGATAAGATAACTCCTTATATCTTAACCACATGTTCAAGAGTTTCCTATTCGAGTCCCAGGTGGTACATGAATGACATCAACGACTGCTGTCATCTTTTTCGCAGTACTCTTATATTACATCTTATATTTGCGACACGATAAGATAACTCCTTATATCTGACCATTATTTTAAATTGAATGTTGATCTTTGGTATAACAGATTTAATTTTGAGTAGAATGCAGGCAAGTGATTTCTATGGGATCAGAGAGTGTGGTTGGTAGTACCATCTTTGGTAAAGCAGAATCTTTGAATTGCAACAGAAAGTTGACGGCAATGAACTGCAGTATGATACAGATTACAAGACAATTATGGCCATCCATGATTTATTGAATTCAGGAGTAAAGATGAAACAGTATTTATTTGTATAAACTGCTCTCGGGTGACTAGCCGAGTCAAGAGTGCGTTGTCACCCGAGAGCAGTTTATACATTCTCAACGCCGAGAAAGACTTCGTTCCAGTATTTATTTGTTTATAAGTTGATGCTGCTAAAGAATTATAGTAATCTGAAATGTGAATTACTAAGTTGAAAAGTGAAGCTATCTAAAAGAGATTTTTATTTCAGTGCAAGTTGGAGTTTCTTGTATTACGGTAAGTAATATTTAAGTTGTATGTTGCATGAGAGTAGAAGACAGGCAAGCTATGTCTAAGGAATCGGAGAGTGTGGTTGGTAGTACCATCTTTGGTGAAGCAGAGTCTCTGGATTGCAACTGGAAGTTTACGCGCAGTGAACTGCAGTAAGATACAGATTACAAGACAAGATTGGCGAACCATGATTTATTGGATTAAGGTGTAAAGATAAAACCGTATTTATTGGTTTATAAGTTGACACAGCAAAAGAATTATATAATCTGAAATGTGAATTACTAAGTAGAAAAGTGCGTCTAAGTAAAAGAAAATTTGATTTCTGTGCAAGCTGGATATTCTTGTATTATTGTAAGCAATATTTGAGTTACAACTCGCTTCAGAGTTCATTTAATAAACTTGTGGGTCTATACTTTTTTTTTTTACTCTGAGCTGAATGATTATTAATAAAAGGAAGAAGTGCCTTTTAAATTGGGAAGATCCCATACGGGAAATTAAATGTTAAACACATCAATTTCCTAAGCCTTTGAATAATCTCTGCATCTCAAAACTCTTGACTGTTTCTCCAACTTGTCTCAATTCTTATGAAGAATGCCTGTTACGTTTAACTACAATCGTGAATTTACTAAGCCTTTCAGATGCAAAGTGATCAGCATAATGAATGATATCGGAAATATGTACCTCAGTACATCAAATAGTCTTATCTAAACAGCTAATAATGTCATACACATTTCGTCCAGTCCAACTAACAGGATGGTAAGCTCTTCATGGTGACCAAACCTAGCTAAATCTCTCACATGCAAATCTGTTTTTGCCTAATAATATTAATTCGAAGAACGTCTCCTCTCATTAAATTCCCAACATTGGCATTCATCACTTTACAAATACGGGTACGCTTCAACAGGTGTGCTTCGTTATCATCTTCATTTGAATACAGAGGAACGTACGTGCTGCTAAATGTAGAGGATATAATTGAAAAATAATTGAGATATTAATTATATATATATTGTAATTTCATTGGTGGGGAGGGGGGAGGGAGACGGGCTGGCAGCTCTTCAGCTAAATGATAATATAGTTTACAATAGATTTTCATACAGGAATGTTTACACTTTTACAAAAATAATACAGTAGATTTGCATTTAGATGTTACATGATCAGAGTTGTAGTTTTGTGCAATATTTCGTTTGCTTTTCTTGCAGATTTGTGGCTAGTAGAAGGCGATTTTGATGTCCTTCACAGAGTGGGGTAAATTTTTGTTCTCTTCTCTTGTAGAGGTATAGTAGTGGTCGGTCACTATGCTGGGTTATAAGAATAATATTTTGGAGGTGCAGTGTTGGTGGGATTTGTTTGTAATAGGAGGGGAGCTGAAGTGGCTCTTTAAATAGGCGGTGAGTTTTATGGTTTTTGTTTAGAAGGCTATTGATAGCATATTTTAGCCGGAGGGATTCTAGGTGGATCAGTATGTGAGAAAAACCTCATTCAGGTATACAGCTGATGGGTAGGTGAAGGTAGTCCTATTTGGTAGGCGATACGGAGGGCGTGGTGTTCTATTATTTTGAGTCTACTGTAGAAGTGGTCTGGATCGGAGAGCCATGAGAGGTGACCATAAGTTAGGACGGGGCGGAGAAATGCTTTGTATGTAGTTATGATGACCTTGCTATGGAGTCCCCTGGATGTTCCGGTAAGTAATTTTAAAAGGTTTAGGCGGGTTTGGGCTTTGGAGGTGATGGTTCTAGGATGAGGTGTCCTTGTTAGATGTCGGTCGAGGGTGATTCCTAAGTATGTAACTGTGGGTGGTAGTTGGATGGGATGATTGTACATGGTTATGTTAAAATCAGCGAGCCTGTATCTTTTAATAGTTATTCCGAAAATAATGGCTTGTGTTTTATTGGGATTAATTATTAGTCGCCAGCGGTTTCACCATTTGACCAAGCTGTCTAGTATGGTCTGTAGGGCTTTCTGCGACTGTTGAAGGGTTTTAAGGACGGCGAGGTAGGCGGTGTCATCGGCGTACCTAAGGATGTATGTAGGTGGTTCAGGAATGGGTATATCTGTTACATACAGGATGTATAAAAGGGGCGACAGGACAGACCCTTGGGGGACACCTGCGGTCATGGTGAAGATGCGGGAGAGAATGTTGTTTATGGAAACGAAAGAAGTACGGTTGGTGAGGAAGGAAGCTATTGTGCGAATGTAGGTGGTGGGAAGGGCGAAGGTTTGCATTTTGAAAATGAGGCCGGCATGCCATACTCGATCAAATGCTTTTTCAATAGCTAACAGGATAAGTATTACTGATCTGTGGATGTTGATGTTGGTGGCCAGAAGGTGCAAAAGTCTGAGGAGTTGATCTTGGATCGATAGTTTTGGACGAGAGTCACACTGGGCGGGGGATAGGAGAGAGTGTTGTGATAGATGTTTCTGGATACATCGTGATAGTATGGTTTCAAATATTTTGCTGAAGACAGAGGTGAGGCAAATGGGGAGGTATGAGTTCGGGTCTGATGTGGGTTTGGGGAACATAAGTATTTTTGAGGATTTCCATTTTGGGGGATATATGGCAGAGTATAGCATGTTTGTATATAGATGAGCTAGAAGTTGATGGAAGGAGCGGAGTGCTTCATTGATGTGCCGGTATGTGATTGAATCGGGGACAGGGGCAGTATTTTTCTTGGTGCTGAGGACGGATAGGATTTCATTAGCTGTGATAGGGGTGCGGCTGACAGTTTGAATGTGATTGAAGTTGGCTAGGAGGGGAGGTGATGTATTGTCGGCACGCTGTTCGAAAGTAGGGTAGTCTGTGTAGTCGAATTTGGGGTCATTTGGGACGGAGTTGATGATTTCAAGTAGGTTGGCGAAGAGGTTGGCTTTTTGAGTGTTGTCGGGAACAGGAAGGTTGTTGTGGAGGAGGGGGTAGCTGGGGCGTGTTTGAGACCAGTTATGCGGCGGAAGGTTGACCAGTATTGGGAGTAGTCAACTTAGCTGTACCGAACAACAGGAGTAGATTGAAGGGGGAACACATAAAACAGAGAGTCCTTTTGATGTCCATATCAGACGAATACTGGTTTGATTGATTGCAAAAAATAATAAAAGTTTATATAATTTCTACCTGTGTCTTTAATTTTCAAAATTTTCTTAAACATTTTGATATATTTTATGATTTTTTTAGATAATTACTCTCTTTATCCAAAAAATATCGATATATCTACATCTACATATATACTCTGCAATTCACAAAACTGTGGGTTTTCCCGATGTATATCGATAGTGTTGGTAAATATCGTTTCAATATTTAACGATATATTTTTTTAAATGCCCATCCCTAGTCCGAGGTCAGGCAGAATCCGTGGGCAAGCGGTGTCCGTGGGCAGGCGAAGTCCGTTGGCCGGCAGGGGGCAATTTCTGCCTCGGATATATAACACATACAATGGAAAACCTAGTCTTTTTCCGTGACGTTCTACAATACGGAATACACTGTTATAGATTATAATCTGACAACTTCGAATATAATGCAATAATTGCAAATAAACAATGAATGCTCTCAACAATTTCGCCCTCGTCGTTATCTCGTTTGATTATATCACCGATATGGTATACACAAACTTAAAGAAAAAAGGTATACAGTACTAATATATCAAACATAACTATATAAACGCCTGCGAGAAATTCTTAAAAATTGGTGAAATTGCTACATGGTATTTGTTTATTACTCTCATTATAAGTTTTTAAGGGATACTTACCAAAACAGTTAGATATGCCAAAATGAGCATATAGTATTTTGTGATATTATTAGTTCAAAGGAGGTAATTTCTTTATCAAGCTACAAGGTCATACCTATATTATAGTGTTGTTACATGCAAATAACGTTTTCCTGGTCCTGGCATAACACATGCAAATAACTTATGCAGTGTTGCTGATGTTCAACCCTTCAGAAGTGAAAATATTTATTTTGAGAGGACTGAATTTAGAATGTAAGGGGTATTATAAGTGGTTATTACCTCCACAAAAACGTTTTTCTGCTTGAAAAATACCTGGGAACGCACCTCGATTCGAATTCAACATTACAATGTCGTTTAGCAAAGGCAATAGCAGAATGTTTGGTAGTTTGACATTCTTTAATATTAAAACTATATGAAGTTACCTCACTTACAGACTATCCGACACGGTTAACTCAATTTTGATTATTTCTTGATTATGGAATATAACAAGAAATATTCAGCCATAAGGCAGTTCCTTATACTGAGGATGAGTTCCTATAGATCCGTTATCAAAGAGTCTGATTTTATGTATGTTTTACCCATAAATCCAGTGTCTTTTTATATGCATAGGTGAATGTGCTGGGTGCAAGTTAATTTAATGCAGATGGTGAGTCCTGAAAAGAAGCGGCAGATCAACTGTTTCGAAATACAATCTCTTCCCGACACTTTAATTTTGAGAACCAGTCTTCACTCATGTGCGGACAGATAAAGACGTAGAATAATGACTTTTTGACAGCGCCGGTCTCACCATATCAAATGTCAGACCCACCCTTTGGAATTGAAACCCTCCACACACTTTACAGCATTCTTGTCGTCGTCGTCGTCATGCCATTAGCTGTACTTGTTTCTTTCGATGGGCAGGGTCTGTTGGAGGCTTTGTCTTTTCGACATTTACTTCTATTAATTTTGATGGTTTGAGACTTCAGTTTAGTTTCGTCTTGGGTTTATGGCGTGATTTGTTGTGGCTTAGATTTGTGGTGGGTTTAGTTGTGGTTTGAGGTATTTTATAGTTAGGGTACTGGCAACTGTCTGATGAGCGGTCCTGGCCAGATAGGATATGTCACCAGATTGTTTATGAGTGGGTTTTGTGACGGTTGAGTTGCTTTGTAGAATTTACTCTCTAGTTCCTTAAATCTGTCTTAGAGCATTGGTAGTTTTGTTGCTTCGTGGATGGCTTTAGTGGAGAATCTGCAGTTTAGGTGTAGGACTCTCTTCAGGGCTCGGTTTCGGATGGTTGTAGCCTGTTGAGGTTGGTCCTGGCTCTGTGTCCCCATACGGGACTGGCATATTTAAGTATTGGCCTTACTAGTGTGCAGTATATAGTAAACCTATGGGCGCGGAGAGCTTGCTGTCCCTGTTTAGCAGGGGGTACAGTGCTTGTAGTCTGGAGCTGGCGCGTTTACGCAGGTCTTCAATGTGCTCCCTCCAAGTCAGCCTGGATTCCAGTGTTACTCCAAGTTATCGTACAGATGTATTCCCGGGTATTCTGCTGTCGAATAATTTAAGGTTCTGGTCTGTCTGTCTGTCCGTTTCTTCTTGCTAGAATGATGGCTTGGGTTTTGGTTGAGTTTATTTCTATACGCCAACCTCTCGCCCAGGCCTCTGCCTTTTGCAGTATCTCTTGCAGACGCCGGATAACAATCGCCTTGCTGAAACTGCGGGTGAAGTAGGCAGTGTCGTCCGCGTAGGTTGCAGTGAATATCCTGTCCTGTGCTGGTACATTGGCCGTGTAGAGGGAATATAGCACTGGACCCAGAGCCGAACCCTGCGGTACTCCGGCCTGGATTCTTCGTTTGGTCTAGAGTCTAGACCATAGGTTCCCAACCTTTTTTGACCTACCGCCCCCTTTTCGAAAAAAAAAATTTACTCGCTGCCCCCCCCCCCTGTTTTTATTATTATTATTTAAAAAAACCAGTACCGACGTCTTTTTTTGTTGTAATCAACGTTGTGTAATCCATATCGCTTCAATTTAATTGACTTGTTGCCCACTTCTTCAAACGGTGATTTGATGGCACCCCTCTTAGGTGAATTGGGCTATATTAAATATTGAAAAACAAGGACAGATTTTTAAAATTACTTTATTAAAGAATATTAACAATATTGGTACCTTGTACAAAATTTGATTAAAAACTTATATTGAAAATTATTGTAAAATTATCAGTGAGAGGACTGAGCTTGATGTAATGATACTAATTTTTCTTTTGGTGCTATATTTGCCAGCAGGAGTCTTAAATCACCGCGTTCCACTACTAACAATCTGTTTCTTTTCTGTGTTGGTAAATTGCTTACTACACTAAATCACCTTTCGGCTAAATATGACGACGAGAATGCAACAAAAACTTTTTTGTTACAGCCCACAAATATGGATTTTGCCTCTGTAGCCAAAATTCTTGATATCTATTTTTTTAATTTCAAATTTAATTCTTCATTTGTTGGCATGTCTGTCAACTCTTCCTGTAGCGGTAAATATGATTTTTGTAGATTCGAGAAAGGTTCTAATACCCAATCTGGAATGTCATGTTAAGAATATCCTGAAATCTATTTTTAAAATCTTCTTTAAGTGCTTCCAAATGTTAACAAAATACAAAAAATATCTTCATCATTCTTTCCACAGAGGAAAGATTTGGAAACTCATAGAATTGTCTTCGACCCACATCCTGTTTGTACAAGGCAAGTTTTGACATGAACGCACAAATAACTGACTTTGCTTTGATCAAATTCAAATTATCTCCTTGCAGCTGTAGGTTTGTTTCATTAAATTTATGATAAAGATCAGTTAAATGAGCTACATCATTCTTATATTTGAATAAATTTTCCCTTCAATAAATCATCCCTGTTTTTTTTTGTTTTTGTTTTTTTTTAAACACGTTATGATGGAGTCAATAACGTCATAAAATGTTGTTAGACAGGTACTCTTTGACAGCCAACGAACTTCTGTGTGCAATAGCAAACGATTGAAATCCTCGTCATTTTCATCACAAAGTTTTCCAAATAATCTACTATTGAGAGCATTGCTTCTGATGTTGTTAACTGCGGTAATTACATGCTGTAGTGAGCAGTGCAGGCGATAACTTAGGGTTTTTGCAACCAAATGGTGTCTGTGAATTACACAATGCATGGCGACTACATTTGGTACAGCCTTTTTCAAATATGAAATCAGCCCTCGGTATCGTCCAACCATTGCTGGAGCACCATCAGTAGCAATGGACACGATATTATTCAGAGGAATAGGTTTTTCTTCGATATAGTGTTCCAAAACTTGAAATATAGATTTTCCTTTAGTATCAGTTTTTAATTATTTTTTTGCGAACTGTAATTCTTGGCAAATTATTTCACTTTTAATGAAGCAAACGTACGGAAGAAGTAATGAAACATTATTTGGTAAAGTAGATTCATCAATCTGTAAAGAAAATTCGGCAGTCTTCAAAAAATCAGTTAGAGAACTCTCCACGTCCTCGGACATTTCGTCGATTCGCCTCTGTACTGCGTTATTGCTAAGTGCAGTACGCAGAATCTCACTCACAGATGGCAGTATCAATTCTTATCCAATCGTGTGCGGTTTTCCAGATTTAGCAATAATCAAGGAAATGTTGTAAGATGCATGAAGGCCATGTGAGTCTTGTTTGGATGCCACTGAAAATATACCAGCTAAAGATGGACGTCTTGAATATTGTTCTTTGAGCATTTGAGGGTAAGATAAACTTTTACCTTTTCTGTCAGGGTGTATTTTGTTATATGTTCTTCTAAACATGAAGGTTTCATAGCTTCATTTGAGAAAACGCACTGGCAAATCAGGCACATTGGAAATGTCTTGTTTGAGGGTGCCTCAATAAAACCATATTTCAAGTATTCGACATTGTACTATCCACATTTTTTTTTAATGTGACATCTGTGAAAATAAAAAAAATTGACATGACCAGCATCGCTTATTCTATAAAATAGATTTACTATTACAATTTAATTAAATAAATTGAAATTTGAGTTCATTATTTCATGAATATTTTGCGACGAACAAATAAACTGTAAAAAACATTTATTATTTATTTAAAATGTATAAATACAAATTTTAGAAGTATTTTTAAATTACTTTACCGCCCAGCCACGGAAACGATGTACAAAATTGTAGTAATGAAATAAGGATAGTAAAAATTATTAAGCTTTATGGAAAAAAAATTAGAAATAAAAATTGTTAATTATAACTCGTTTAATTAACTTTGGTAAATAACTTTTTCTTTAAATTTTTCAGTTGAAAAATCTTCTTAAAATAACTTAGATAAAAGTGACATCATTAATCTGCCACTTCCGGTTGGCAGATCTCTATTAAAAGTGGATAGAATTGAGATATTCAGGTCCGAAACTTGAATATGTCATTTCATAACAAGCTGTTCGACAGAATTTGCTCTAACTGATAAACAGGTAGGCATAAAGATGGACGGAGAACAGTTAATTCAAGTTAATATAAGTCTAATTCATGGTTATATTAGCAATCCATACATTGGCGGGATAACTGACTGTCTTCAGAGGACGTCTATGTGTGAGCCAGCGACAGACAGTACCCCTCGCTCCCCACTAACACACAGTCCTAGAGACCGTCTTCGGTCCATGCATTTTCATCTAAAATGGTAAAGATGTTCCAAGTTATTTTATAAAAATATATCAGAGATTTTCATCTCTATTAAAATTAAAATGCGCAGTATAATGAATAAAAATTTAGAGAAGCCATATATCCATATAGCCATATACCCCGAATGCAGGCTTGAGGTTTTTCAAAACAATAATTCAGATTTTGCATAATAAGTGGAAATGATCAAAAGAAACGGAAAAGAAACGGAATAGAAACGGTAGATTCATGTGACCCAACTTGATGGTACTTTGGGATTCGGTTGTCTATAAGAGGATGAAGAGAGAACGGAAAACAAAAATTAAAATATTGAAGAAAGAGAGGAACATAAATTAAATATTATAATATTACTGTATAAATAGTATTGACATAAATAAATTATTATACCCATAAATTTGCTGTTTCATTAGCATTAGTGTTTCAAGATACAGGAATATATTGTACTATGCTTTGAGAATCGAAGTTTAACTGAATTTTGTAATGTGGTAAAAAATGTTTCATCCAATTTTATAACCATCTGTTTGATGCGCCTTAAATCTAGAGTAAGAGGCCTGTGACTGAAATCTTCCATTTTTCGCGATAAAGTTTAACTATCTGCACACAGAGCTCATAACTGACCCTTCGAACCGCCGTCAGCACATTAGACTTGCTGAAATACTAAGCGAGTTAGCCAGCGTACTGTAATACTGACGGTTTCCATCCTCACA
>JARYHS010015539.1:0-20638 GCA_031002005.1 Vandiemenella viatica
TATACCGCCGAAATGGTTGCCATACTCAAGGGATTAGAATATGCCAAGAGCACCAGCTCCAAGACAGTGATCATACTATCTGACTCTCGAAGTGTCCTCGAATCTCTACACCATCTCAATAATAATGCGTGGAGATGCCCCTTAACGTACCAAATCCTGGAAAGTGTCAGGGAACTAGAAGAAATAGGAAAACGGACCATCTTTATCTGGATAAAAGCGCACACGGGAATTTACGGCAACGAAAGAGCGGATCAGTTGGCTAAGTCGGCAGCCTCCGACGGTACAACATACCCATATATCAAGACGACTGATCTCCTGTCCACCCTGCTTGCTAAGGCAAAGCAACTGTGGGAAATATCGTGGGAAGAAACAATAAAAACAAAAGGAAAACATTACGGCACCATACATCCAACAATCCCTAAATCGCAGTGGCATCAAACGAATTACGTACCAAGGAAAACAATTGTCACCATTAGCAGACTAAAATTCAATCATGGCTTCTTCCCAAAACACTTACACCGCATTAATTCACTGAACACCTCAACCTGCACATGCGATGGAAGCAGCATATGTGAACCCAACCACCTCCTATTTGCCTGCAAGGAAAAATGGCGGGAGAGCACACAGCTCATACAAGAACTTGTGGGATTAGGAATACAATTACCAATAAATGTTACCCACCTCCTGGCCCTGGAAGATGTTACCATCTATAAAATAATAACGAGGTTCCTGGAAGAGAACAACATCAAGATTTAGTGTTATTGTTTTGATCTTGTAATTCTGTAATCACATTGTATATATTATATTTTATATTATATCATATTATATTTTAATCACGTTGTGTACAGAGTGAATGCGATTGCGTTGTTATATTGTATATTGTATTGTGGTCTAGATGCGGTATGACTGTGGAGTGACGCTCTGTATTGAAATGTGTCACATTTTTGTGTAAACATTATACTCTAATTGTATTGTTGTGATGTGTGTGAGATTGCATTGTTGAATTTCATATTATACTATGTTGCGGCATGGCTGCGGTATGTCTGTGCAGTGATACCGAGTGTTGAAACATGAATGCCGTATCTTTGTGTGGTCAAATTATGTTTAATGGTATTGAATTGCTTATATATACTATAGATGTAATTGTGTTTTTATATTGTGTATGATATCATATCACAGTTTGGCGTTGGCTTTGGATGTGTTATCAATGGTGAAAATAAGTGTATTCCTATTTCAGTCTTATGCTGCTATTGATCACTGATGCAAGTATTATAATGATATGAGGCTGGCTGTAAGGAGAATATCCAAATGCCATTAAAATAAAATTAAAAAAAAAAAAAAAATATATATAAAAGTAAAAGAATGGAAATAAGGACCCAGATTAGATACTAGGTGCTGGGCTATGTTGTATATGGAAAATAAATAAATAAATAAGGAGGCTATGCAACATATATGATGGTTTCCAAAGCATATTTCTGGGGACAGAATTTAGTTCTGTTATCAACATCCCTTTGCCTCCACTAATGCAAACACTACAACGACTAATAAGGTGTCCGTTGATCAGATTTTTCCTTTCGTCTTCTGACGTAGCACCCTATACATTGTTTGTTTAAAAATTAAAGTTAAAAGTGGCTACACAGCTGGTCGGGACAAGTTCACATCACCGCAGCGCCTGCGGGGGCTAGACGCAGTCCGCTTCACACTACAGTCAATGAGATAACGGCAACTCCAGGGGTTAGCAGGAATTCTCACCGTAAGTTGGTTCGCAACGACTATCAACAAGGCGACGAGCGCTTCAAAGAGCTGAATCATACCTTCCAAGAGCTATATTTACTTACGGGCAAGTGTACTCTAATGTAGCACTTTGAAACATTTTTTTTTTTATATCAGCTGTCGACAACGAAAACGAGCGAATTGAGGAATATCCATTTCGGACTTCAGACATACTGTAAATAAGTTCACATTAATAAATTCTCTATGCCGTTTCTGTATTAACGCCTCGCAGCTTTTAATTTCAATAACCCAACAAGATTGAATTCAGTTTCTTTTCAAGGGGCGATATTCAAAGAGCGTAAATTTAAGATTCCTACAGGTTTGCTGGTTAGGCTGTTTTCTGATATCTCACACCGAACTAGCACCGTCCTAATATTAAATATTTTTTTTTGGCTCTTCATTTCTACATATCCCTTACAACCCACGTCCTCAATTACCTGTTTCATATATTCCAATCTCTGTCTTCCTCTACAGTTCTTGCCTTCGACTGTTCCCTCCACAAGCAAATTAACCAATCCAGCATGTCTAAAAATATGAACTACCAGCCTGTCTCTTCTTTCTGTAAGTTTCTTCCATAAACTTCTTTTCTCACCAATTATTTCCAAAACTCGTTCATCTCTTACTTTGTCTGTTCACCTAATTTTCAGCATTCTTCTGTAACACCACATTTCAAATGCTTCAATTTTCTTTCTTTCCGGTATTCCTAAAGTCCATGTTTCGCTACCATAAAGTGCTGTGCTCTACACATAGAGTTTTAAAAAGTTCTTTCTAATTCCTAGATGAATATTTGAAACTAAAAGATTTCTCTTTATCATTAAAGCTCTTTTTGCTAGTGCTATTCTGGTTTTAACATCATTCCCGCTTCGGCCATCGGTTGTAATTTTACTTCCCAAGTAACAGAATTCACTTACTTCTCCTATTGCATCCGATCCTATTTTTATATTTAATCTGCTAGTGTTGGTATCATTTCTGCTACATTTCACCACTTTTGTTTTGCTTTGATTTATATTCAGTCCAAAATCTTCGTTCAGTATTTTGTTCATGCCATTCAGTAACTTCTCAATATCCTCATCCCTCTCTGCTAACAAGACAATGTCATCAGCTAATCGTAACATACTGATTTTTTTCTCCCTGAAAACATATGCCACATGGAAATTTTTATTTTTTGACTTTCTTCATTGCTTCTTCTACATACAAGTTGAATATTAACGGGGATAGACTACAGCCTTGTCTCACTCCCTTTTTAACTGATGCATGTCTCTCATGATTCTCTACTTTTATTACAGCCACTTGATTCTTATATAGTTTACAGAGTATTCTTCTATCTCGATACTTTATACCTGACTTCTTTAATATTTTGAACATCTCGTCCCACCTAACATTATCAAAAGCTTTTTCCAAATCAACAAACGCCATAAAAGTATATATCGAGAGGATGCGGGTTCGAATCCCAGTGCGGCCATCGAAATTTCGGTTTCCCATGGTTTCCAGAAATCACTCCCAGCGAATTCCTGGATAGTTACTTCAAAATTCCATGGCCGAATAATTTCCAGTTCCTTCTTCTAGTGCATTTACTCCGGTAAGGGGGCATCTATAAATTACGTGAGGTGAAATAGTGGGGAGGTCCTGCGAAATCTCACGAAACCTCACCAAGAGGGAGGGGGGAGGGGGGGCAACGGAAATTTCACCTGAAGTTTCTACAAATGACACGAAAGTCGAATTTAGGGGTGGTATTTTGGACCAAAAACCGCCCTTATGGGAAGTATAACCGCCGTTCTGATGGTTTCAAAAAGTTGTGAGGCCTATTGGTATGGAGGAGGTCTCCGTTAAAATATCACTTCATTTTAGAAGGGGGGGGGGGGAGTTGACCAAATCTCACGAAGTCTCACCAGAGGGGAGTGGGGGGGGGATCAATGGACGCCCCCTAATGCCCTCGACGATGCGCAAAGCCAAAATAAATAAGGCAAATAATGAACATGTCTTCACGTTTTCTTGGTTGCTGGGCGATTTGAATAGGTAACAACTCTCTTTTGTTGGTCTACGAGGGTGATCTGAATAGTTTCCGACTTCAACGTGAAGATGGCAGCACTCGTAAATAAAAGTTAGTAAATTTCGTTGTTTACCTATTGACAGTTACTCACCAAAGTTTCAGTCATTTTGGACGCGCAGTTGTCATGTAACAGTCGTTTGAATGAGTTGATGTGAGTGGTTTTGTGAAAATGCACAAAATCGAGTATCGAGCTGTCATTAAATATTTGTTTTTGAAAGGCGATACGCCTACGCAAATCAAAGATAAGTTGGATTCTGTGTATGGGGACTCTGCACCTTCACTTACCACAGTGAAAGTTTGGGCAGCTGAATTTAAACGTGGCCGTAAGAGCTTGGGAGACGATGAACGTTCGGGACGTCAAAAAACTGTAACTACCGACGAAAACATCGCCAAAGTTCACCAATTAGTGCTAGACGACCGCAGAATTAAAGTGAGAGAGATAGCAGAGGTGTTTGTTACATATTAAATCAACATTTAGGTATGAGAAAGCTGTCCGCGCGTTAGGTGCCGCGTTTGCTCACATTAGACCAAAAACGTGTTCCAATGAACATTTCCAACGCTCTGTTGGCGCAGTTTAGGCGCAATAAATCCGAGTTTTGGCGCCGATTAATTACTGTAGATGAAACTTGGATACACCATTATACGCCCGAAACAAAAATACAGTCCAAACAGTGGACTACAAAGGGGGAACCGGCTCCAAAAAAGCAAAAAACTGTTTTTTCGGCTGGGAAAGTGCTGGCGACTGTTTTTTGGGATAGTCATGGAGTTATTTTAATCGATTACTTTCAAAAAGGAAAAACCATTACAGGAGCAAACTACGCATCATTACTTGATAATCTGAAGGCAGAACTTGCGGAAATCGGCCACATTTGCAGAAAAAGAAAATCCTGTTTCACCAAGACACACCTCAGCAGTTGCCATTGCGAAAATTCAGGAATTACGGTTTGAACTGCTTGATCATCCGCCTTACTCACCAGATCTAGCCGCAAGCGACTTCTTTTTGTTCCCTCATCTAAAAATTGCGCAAGGGGGACAGAGATTTTCGTCAAATGAAGAGGCAATCACCGTCGTGAACAATTATTTTGCAGAGAAAAACGCCGAGTACTATTTGGACGGGTTACAGAGATGGGAGCATCGCTGGGAGAAGTGTGTAGAGTTAGAGACTATGTTAAAAAAAAAAAAAAATCAGAAAAAATGTCTTGTATCTTTGTTCGGTCGGAAACTTTTCAGACCACCCTCGTATAAGGGGTGACAACTTCGCCATTTGTAACTTCCATCAGGCGCGGGACTAACATTGCAACCTGATGTTGTGGCGCGTGTGGATTTCTGGCGAGGCGGCGACGAAGTTGTTTGTCGTATTTTTGATGCGTTGGGGGACAAAGTCTCGAGACGGAATCACTGCCTGAGTGGCGAGAGGGGGAGGAGGTAAGGGGGCGGCTAATTGCATTTGGTGGCCTAATGGGGAGCGGCGTTTAGCCAATCGCATTACGCCGCCATTGTGAGCGGTCCGGACCTGACACTAGCCACCTGCTAGCCCGGCGATCCTCGTTTGTTTGTTTCTGGCTGTAGCTGTCATCGTCTCCTTTCCGACCGTCCTATCCCTATACGCTTAACATTCTACTAACGTCTACAGCGTCAGGACTGAATTCAAACACCTTATATTGAAGCGGATACGGTATACTGCTGTACTGAATGATAATTAATCTTTATTTTAATTTTACCAAAAGCATATGAGTTTTTATATTGTGGATTGAAAAGGGTTCTCAAAATGATTTATAATCACGAATAAGAAATAAAAAGTCATAACCTGAACATATATTCTCTGAACGAAGGCCAACAGACATAAGGTGAATTTAAATTTAATAATTATACACAATCAAAATTATTTGCAAACAACACCTTTGCCCTACATTAATGGCCACTAAATTAAGCAATACAAAACGACAAAATATCCGTTCAGATTTTCATATATAAACTAACAGTTTACAGTCTTCGGCAAGACACGTAATGAGACTATTTGATAAAAGCTAATGTCCGTTTCAATCACTGAAACTACTGAATCAAGTTTTTAAAAAAAATACCACGGCTAATATCTCAGTTTATCTATCGGAGAGTGAGAATTCTTACCGTGCGGACTTCTCCGCTCAGAGCGTTATGTTGGGTAGAGTGCAAACACAATATTACTAACTGCTGCAATGTTTGTCTTTTACCGTCTGTCCGGCATTGGCGAAGTCAGCAAACTCCGAACCCACACTGAATTTATGAGTCACTTTGTGACTCAAAATGCAGACACAACCGATCGCATGATATGCTGTCGGCTTTCTGGGTCGTTCTCGTGCGGAAGCACAAGAGTAGATCAACCAGCGTGACCCAAAAGACGACCCGAAAAGACGACCAGAAAGACCACGAAGAACATCTCGCGCCACTTTTTAAAACTTCGGGATGCCGCTTTTCCTACTTCGCCGATTTTTCTCTGGTCCTATCGTCGATGTAGACGTTCCTGCCTCTCTACTCATTGGCGGACATGAAACAAGATTATACAAAAAAATAAGAACTATTCTATATACTAAAATACTATTGGTAAAAAATTCGCCCCTCCAAGCACTCTCTGGTCCTATGACGGGGTTGGAGAATTTCTTCGGAAACTGTCGTTTTTCTTTCGTGTCCACTCGGTTTGAATATTTTCACGCAGTGAGCACTCACAGAATATCTAATTTGGCGTGTCTTGACGTTATCACATATCTGCATTGGCCACGCGATATATATCTCACCTGTCAACGCTGTCCGTGCACCGAACTGCGGCCGACCCCATACTGAGCAGTGAAAGGTCGTAAATCTGCCTTTTCAAACTTGCAAGTCCCAATATGTTTCGTCTTTCTTCCAGCCTGAATGGAGAATTCGCCGTAATGCACTTGAATTCCCTGACCCCTGTCCTGGAGAATGTCGTTCTAAGCCAGCGTAATGCGAGCCTTGTTTCGTTACCCACGTACCTCATGTTAATGTGGTTCTATGTCTCACCACAATATTTTATTTTCATTTTTACAGCTATATCAATCTTTGGCATAAACAGCTTCAGGGGGTTTGCTGCTGCGTCGACGTGTTCCTCCTTCTTCTTCCCGACATTTCGACCATGGCCTTAGGTCTTCCTCAGGGGACATAGCCGCCTGCTGAATCAGCTAGAGACTGGCGTTGTGTCTAGTTGCGTTCATATTTATACTCTGGACACTATAGTTTCTTAACAAATATCGATTGCCAAAAGATATGATGTTTGCAATTTGCTTTTAATGGTTCCAGAGTTATTTATTTCGTATTTAACACAAATTTCAAAACCTGGCTAAAACCGTAGCCGCCACCTTTGTTGAGGTTGTTTGGCTGCTTTTTTTGGGGGGGGGGGGGGGCAAGGAATGGGAAGGAATTGGGCCATGGCCTTTTGAAGGAAGCATCCCGGCATTTGCCTGGAGTGATCTGGGAAACCATGGAAAACCCAAATCTGGATGCCCGGACGGGGATTCGAACCGCCGTCCTCCCGAATGCGAGGCGAGAACGCTAACCGTTACACCACCACGATAGGCATCTGGCTGTTATTTTTCTTTGTAGGTAACCTTCGGTAGGTAACCTCTAGTATTTACCCACAGTTTTTTATGTTCTTCCACCAGCTGGTGTTCAGAAATAGATGATATCGTGGATGCCTCAGATGTGTGTGACTCATTTGTTCACGCATCCTCACGGTTACTGCTTGTCCAGGTTCACCTATGTAGAACTTCCCGCAGTCACAGGGTACTTCATAAATTCCAATGCACTGTAGCGGAAATTTTCGGTCTTCAGCCGTTCTCAGTTTTTATTTTATTTTGTTTCTGCCTGTAAACTTGGGTAGATTATTAACATTCGTTAATATTCTCCCATTTTTTTCGGTGACACCTTTGACGTATGGCAGCACGGCTTTTTGTTTCACTATGACGTTTTCTTCCGCTTAATGGTCATTGCTTTAGTTACCATATTATAGCCATTTCGTTTGAGTGCACTTTTCAGATGTTCTTTTCCGTCCATTAAATGCTTCTTGCCCGACACTCTTTGTGCTCTGCAGAAGATCGTTTTAATCAAGGCTCGTTTCTGCGATGGGTGATGTGACAAACCGTGGAGGTACCAGTCTGTATTGACAGTCACCACAGTGTAAATATGAGCGCAACCGGCCACAATGCCAGTCTCCAGCAGACTCAGCAGGCGGCTAAGTCTCCTGAGGAAGACCTTAACCCTAGTCGAAACGTTGCGAAGAAGAAGTTATTAATATGACGGCTGCGAAAACGACAAAATCTTTCATATCTATCCTTGTTCCAGGATGCAGCCTCTTTAAGCCAGATGAGCTATATTTTACAATTTAATGCTACATAGTTTTGTTCCAGTTCCAGTTCCTTAGAGACTGATCGATCTTGAGTAACTCTCTTCCAGTTCACGCCTGGTACTCGTCGTATGTCTGATCCGGGGGTCTTCCTCTTGCTCTTTTCAGGTTCCTTGGTGTCCAATCCAGAACTGCCGTAGTCCATCTGGCGTCTCTTTTTAAGAGCAATCGACCAGCCCATTACCATTTTTCGGTCGTCACTTATTCTAAGAGAGCGTCTATAAACCAAGTAGTTCCATTTTTACCTCCGGTGAACCACCCCTCACTCCCCCCTCCCACTCCCCCCTTCCCTCCCCTACCTAGCCTTACGTGACTTTTGTCTTAACCCCCTCCCCCACTACCATGAAGCTTCTTCCCCTGTTGATTCCAGGAGACATTTCGTACTGTTATCTCTTGTCAGACTATCGTAAATTATATGCGGAGATAATTAAAAGACGGAAATAAATAAGCACGTGCTGCTGTGTGTGTTCTGTACCTCATTTTAACCGTGACGAATAATATGGTTGGAAAGCTACGTGGCCCGCCTCGGAAATACGCCCCCACACGTAGTGCAGAGTAGCTTTCCAGCCAACCCCCCACCCCCTAGACCAGACTAAGTAGTGTATGGACGCTCCCTAGGATGTCTCTCGCTTTGGTTATCGAACGATTGTTGACGACCCTTTTCCTGTCTCTTATCGTAAACCCTAGCATTACTCTTTCCATACTTTGCTGGGCAGTTCCCAGTTTTTGCTTCATTTGACTGTTCAGAGTCCAAGTGACAACCGGTAATACTCGTTGTTCAAATACTTGTTTAGCCATTCATGTTTATCAGTTGGCCAAGATAGATGTACTGTTATACGAACTCAGTACCAGCTTCTTTCGCGTCTGCCTTGCCTTTATTTATTTATTTTGCCCATTTTCTTAGCATGATTTTGTTTTTTTGACGGGTTTATTTTAACGTCCACTCCTCTGCAAGCTGCCTATAGTTCATTTATCAGTTCTTTTTTGCTCTTCCAGACTGTTTAAGAGTAAAACTATATCATCAGCGAAACTTAAGTTGTTGAGACAGTATTGCACGAGTTTCCCCCCCCCCCCCTCGCGTATCAGCCGTCCGACTGCGGTTTCTG
This sequence comes from Vandiemenella viatica, assembly GCA_031002005.1. Taxonomy (NCBI): domain Eukaryota; kingdom Metazoa; phylum Arthropoda; class Insecta; order Orthoptera; family Morabidae; genus Vandiemenella; species Vandiemenella viatica. The sequence continues at coordinate 9,326 of JARYHS010015539.1, forward strand.
GAAGGATTCCGCAGCCATCAAAGTGAATCTCCCCAATACCCGCCTCGTCAATATTTCACAGACAATCACACCCCCATACGCTAAATACGGTTCCACTTTTCGCTGACAGATGGGGCAACAATTCACTTCGACCAATACTACGAAGTACGTCCTCGCAGTAGGTATAAGACGATTGGTTGACATAATTGTATTACACTTGATTTGACAGTCAGTAGATATCTAAATTTTAATTTAATATACGTTCATTATTATTATTCTTCCTAGAATCATTTACACCTGTTAACTATTCCGTAAACACTTAACTGCGGCCGTAAAACCAAAACTCCAAATCAGACCATGTCTACATCTACATCTACATATATACTCTGCAATTCACAAAACTGTGGGTGGCAGAGGGTGCTCAGCCCCAAACCTAATCTCTTTGTTGTGCATTCCGATCCCTAATGGTACGAGGGAAAAAAGAATTCATATAACAATCATTGCGGCACCTTATTTCTCTAATCTTATCTTTCCTGTCATTCCGACCTAAATAGGTTGGTGGAAGAAGTATTTCACTACACTCGTAAGTGAAAGTGGGAGTACGGCATGTTTACCAATAAGTTTAAACGAAACGTACGTCGTCTATCTACCAGAGACTCCCAGCCTAGTCTACTAATCAGTTCCGTGACGCTTTCATAAGGACTGTAGCAAGCGGTCACGAATTGAGCGGCTCTTCTCTGTACTTTCTCTATTCTCTCAATCAACCCCTTACGAAACGGATCCCAAATGGCACAACAGTAGTCCAAATGTGGACGCACAAAAGATTTGTACGCTATCTCCTTTGTTTGTTCATTACAATTTTTCAAGATTCGACCTAGAAACCGCAGCCTAGAATTAGCTCTACCTACCAATGTATTAATATGTAAGTCCCATTTCATGTTCCTTTGTACTTTTACTCCCAAATATTTCACAGAATCGACCATATCAATAACTGAACTGTTTACCTCGTATTTCTGAACAATCGGATTCTTTGTGTTAGTTATTCTCATTGTCTTACACTTTTTAATATTTAGTGTGAGTTGCCACTCAGCCCACCAAGCAAAAATAACATCCAGATCGCGCTGAATTTCTAAGCAATCGGCCAAATTTCTTACTTCCCAATAAGTAACCGCATCATCAGCAAACAATCTAAAAAGGCTTTTCACTTTGTCTCCGAGATCGTTTATAAAAATTAAGTAAAGAAGTGGTCCTACTACACTTCCTTGAGGTACACCCGATGTAACATCTAGACTAGAAGAACTTTCTCAAATAAAGCCATTCAAAGGCGGCCGACCCCAAAACGATGGAAGAAGGTACAGCATCTGAAATTTAGGTAATTCACAATTTGTAACCATTTTTAGTAACACAAAAATAAAGGTCATCGGCAAAAATAACAATTTCCAATATTTCCGATTGTTCAGAAATACGAGGTAAACAGGTCAGTTATTGAAATGGTCGATTCTGTGAAATATTTGGGAGTCAAAGTACAAAGGAACATGAAATGGGACTTACATATTAATACATTGGTAGGTAGAGCTAATTCTAGGCTGCGGTTTCTAGGTCGAATCTTGAAAAATTGTAATGAACAAACAAAGGAGATAGCGTACAAATCTCTTGTGCATCCACAATTTAGATTATTGTTGTGCCATTTGGGACCCGTTTCGTAAGGGGTTGATTGAAAGTATAGAGAAAGTACAGAGAAGAGCCGCTCGATTCGTAACCGCTTGCTACAGTCCTTATGAAAGCGACACAGAACTGATTAGTAGACTAGGCTGGGAGTCTCTGGTAGATAGACGACACACGTTTCGTTTAAACTTATTGGTAGACATGTGTACTCCCAGTTTCACTTTTGAGTGTAGTGAAATACTTCCTCCACCAACCTATTTGAGTCGGATGGACAGGAAAGATAAAATTAGAGAAATAAGGTGCCGCACTGATTCTTATATGAATTCTTTTTTCCCTCGTACCATTAGGGATTGGAATGCACAGAAAAGAGATTAGCTTTGGTGCTGAGCACCCTCTGCCACACACAATTTTGTGAATTGCAGAGTATACATGTAGATGGGTAGATGTAGACCATGACTCTCTTCACCCTCCTCCTTTCTTCCAATGAATCCCATTCCTGCTCTTTTATCATTTTTGTTACTGATTGCGTTCTGCGATAATTTCCAGGAACCTCTTTGCACCCTCTCCAACTCCTATATTTCATACTCAACTACCATACTATACTACCATATTCAACCAATGGTCTGACCAAAATTCTATAACCCAATACCTTTACTTCTCTGGTACATCCCCCCATTCTCCAACAAATGAAGAATTTTGAAACCGTTTCGTATTACTAGTCCAATGTTTCATGCTCTGTTAAGCTTGTTATGAATTGTAATGCCAAGATATCCACATTTCAAGTCTTCAACAAGCGACTCTTCCCTCACCTTATAATCATAACCAACCTTTTGTTTTTTATTTGTGCATCTACGAGGGTGAGTCAAATGAAACCTTAAATTTGTAATAAAAAAATCGAAATTTCGCGCCGTTATCCTGTAAGTTGGTAAGCGTGCTACCAGCAGCGTGCAGAATGGCCTGTAGGTGGCAGCATAGTGCAGATGCACAAATACCGTCGCAGTATCAATATATTGATGGCTGCCCCACTTGAGACTTGCACCAGGGAAGAACAGCGTTCTGTTATCCGCTTTCTGAGTAGTGAAGGTGTGAAACCTATTGAAATTCATCGAAGAATGAAGGATCAGTACGGTGATGCATGTTTGTAACAGCAGCAAGTCTACGAATGGAGTAGGAAGTTCGCAAATGGTGTGACTTCAGTGGAAGATGTTCCTAGCCCAGGTCAGGCACAACGAGTTGTGACTCCACAGAACATTGCAGCAATTGAAGCCATAGTGATTTAAAACCGCCGAGTGACACTGAATGACATTGCAGCATGTTTAAAGATTAGTCATGGTTCAGCACACCACATTGTGCATGATGTGCTCCAGTTTCACAAAGTGTCTGCAAGATTGGTGCCACGGCAGCTGACTCCTGAAATGAGAGAACGACGTGTTGATGCTTGTGAAGAACTTCTTCGGCGCTTTGAACGAGAAGGTGATGGCTTCCTTGCAAGAATCGTTACTGGGGACGAAACCTGGGTTCACTTCCACCAACCGGAAACGAAGAGAGCGAGCAGGGAATGGCGCCATTCCTCATCACCAAAACCAAAGAAGTTTCGAACAGAACCATCAGCAGGGAAGGTTATGCTGACTCTCTTTTGGGACGAAAAAGGCGTCATTTTGGAGCATTACATGCCTAGAGGGACCACTGTCACCAGTGCATCATACACAGATCTCCTAAAAGATCGTCTTCGGCCTGCAATCAAATCAAAGCGACGTGGATTGCTGTCATCAGGTGTCCTTTTGCAACATGACAATGCAAGGCCCCACACTGCCCGTACAACAGTTGCAACAATCACAGACCTGTATTTTGAGTGTCTTCCTCATCCACCATACTCACCAGACCTTGCCCCAAGTGATTTCCATATGTTTGGACCACGCAAAGAAGCAAAGGGAGGAAAGAAGTTCCGTTCTGATGAAGAGGTACGCCACGCGGTGCATGAGTGGTTGTGCGGACTACCAAAAGAATTTTTTTCTAAAGGAATTTATGCACTTTGTAAGCGCTGGAGGACTTGCATTGAGCGCGGGGGAGATTATGTTGAAAAGTGATACAGCTTTGTACCACTTCTGCACAGTAAATAATATTTAAAAAAATATTTAAGGTTTTCATTTGAATCACCCTCGTAATAAGCTGACTCTTCTTTGCATTTATCTTCAACCCATGTTTACCAACCCAACTAGATATCCTGTCCAGACACCCTGCAACTGTTTACAGTCCTCTACCGTTTTGATCCTTTTATATAGCATTATGTCATCAACAAATAATCTAATTTCTGATAGTAAACCATTAATGCAATTATTCATTGCAATAATGAATAGCAATGTTCCTAATACGCTACCCTGTGGCAGTACCATTTTTACTTCCACTTCTTTTGATACTTCATTTCGTAAAGTAACTTTCTCTTTTCTACCTTTTAATGATTCTTCGACCCAGCAAATCACTTTCTCATCCACGCCAATAGTTTTTAGGTTATTTACTACCATTTTATGGCTCACTTTATCAAAAGCTTTTGAAAGATCTTTCGCTTATGCCTTTACATTATATCCCCCCCCCCCCCTCTTTTCTGCGTGGCACGTTGCTTTTATCCTCGTTGATTCCTTTCAAACTATCATTATTTCCGGAGACAATTAAATTACGTAAATATAGATTCACATGCTATTGTATGTTCTGTACCTTATTTTAACTTTGACAAATAATACGTATAAATGGAAAGCTAAGTGGATTGGCTAGGAACCCCTATTCCCCCCCTCCTCGGAGTCCAATGTAGTTTTCTATCCAAACTTTCCCCCACCCCTAGACCAAGGTACGTAGTTTATCGACGCCCTCTTGGCGGGGAAGCTTAAGTGTTACGTCCCGTCTTTGGAACGTGGAATGAGTGTTCTGTTTGTTTTTTATGGTTTTACTTCTCATTGGAGGCAGGAATGGAGTGGTAGCTAAAAACGGAATTCGGCCATGGCCTTTTGCAGGAACTATTCCTGCATTCACGTGGATAGATTGGGGAAACCATGGAAAAACCAAATCTGGATGCCGGTATTGGAATTCGAAACCTTAGTCCTACCGAATGCGAGGCCAAAGCGTTGCCACTCACCCACCACGCTTGGTGAAATGCTATTCTCTTGGAAGAGCACTGTAGGAACATCTACAGCAATCAGGCATAAACGTACCAACAACTTCTCGAAATAGAACAATATATTATTTATTTATAGATATGAACTCTAACTACAACTACTACATCTACATCCATACTCTGCAAGTCACAAACATTGTGGGTGGCAGAGGTTGCTAAGCACCAATCCTAAACCCGCGCATTCCAATCCCGAATAGTGCGAGGGAAGAAGGAATACATAAAAGCATCAGTACGGCATCTTATTTCTCTAATCTTATCCCTCCAGTCATTACGACCTAAATAGGTTGGCGGAAGAATTATTTCATTACACTCGAAATTTAAATTTTTTCGCATATTCTCCAATAAATTCTAACGCAAGCTACGTCGTCTATCTTCAAAACTATGTATCAATTCTGTGACGTTTTCATAAGGGCTGTAGCAACCAGCCACGAATCGAGCGGCTCTCCTCTGCACCCTCTCCACTGAGTCAATCAGTGTTTTGTGTTTTTTTATATATTTTTTATCTGCTTAGTGTCTCTCTAACAGCGAGGTCTTTAGAGATGAAAAAGGATGGGATGCAAGGAATAGGAAGGAATTCGGCCATGGCCTTTTGATGGAAGCATCCCGGCATTTGCCTGGAGTGATTTGGGAAACCATGGAAAACCCAAATCTGGATGCCCGGACGAGGATTCGAACCACCGTCCTCCCGAATGTGAGGCCAGAACACTAGCCGTTACACCACCACGCTCGGTCACTCATGCAACCACTAAAAATGCCAAACAGTTGGTTCGATCAAGTAAGACAAGACCTGGAAAAAAGCTAAAATCAATAGTTCGGAAATCCTAGATCGTAAAATCTTCAGACAAAAAATACACGACTGGGTAGTCATGCCAGAAACCAAAGCCAAGAAGACCGGCACAACATGGACAGAAGATAGATAGATAGATATGTTCACTTTGATCCCATGGGAGAATAATCTCGGGGATGTGGAACAGTACATACACTTATTAGTAATGTCAATATTACTATCTAACCGATAATATTATTATATATTGACAACAAGTTAGCAACAACCCATTAGTATAACCAATATCTCCTGTAATCTACAAATACAATCCCGAGTTAATTAATACTTATTATGTGGAACAGTGTATACACTTGTTACCAGCATCTAATAACCAGTTATTTTCTTACCAACCAGTTAACATGATAAGTTTCACTGTAATTTGTGACTACATATTATATTATGTTAGTTGCTATTTATGTGGAACAGTACACATACCTATTAGCAGTATCAATTATATTACCAACAACTCATAAGCAGTCAATTACTTAAAAACCTGTTAGTATGATAAATTTTTCACAGCAGTTTTTGAGTGCATGCTATCCCATGCTAGTTACTACGTATATATGAGTGAAATTTTGTAAACAGTGTAATTAGTTCATTTGTCAAAAGTTTCAACACAAAGAAAAACCATATATCATTTTAGTAATTGTGGATAATTTTGTCACCTTCCCCTTCCATACACCATATATACTATTTTATCAGTCATTCTTAGTTACCGAATTCCAAGAAGAAAATTCATTCACAGAGTAAAATGGGTTCTGAAGCAGAAACTCCTTCAGTTTGGACTTAAAGTAGTTGGGTTTTTGTAGATAACATTTAATTTCTGTTGGTAATACATTGAATAAGGAAGCTCCAGTAAATGTTAACCCTTTCTGTACAATTGACAGTGACTTGTAATTCCTAGTATTATGGTTATGTATGTCAGCATTAAGATTAAACTTGCCTTCAGTAAACGGATGCGAGAATGCTGGAATGGCAAAAGAAAATGACTACGATTTGCGTAATCTGTATAGGTCTATTCGCATAAAAATATATATATATATATATATATATATATATATATATATATATATATATATATATTAGGTACAAATATGATCTGTACTTTCACTGCTGTCCAGGCGCAACACTTCATACTTGCAGCTTGACGTATAGGTATGCTGTTAACATTAACTTGTTGATAACGTGATCTCATAAGTTTTTACCCATTCAAAAAGAGTCCGACGCGCATGTCATACGCACAACATGTCATACGCGCAACATGTCACACGCACAACATGTCATACGCACAACATGTCATACACACAACATGTCATACGCAAAACATGTCATACCATGTCGGTGACGTGAAGTCGCGAACTCATAGATTTACCCCCGTCCAAACATCCCCTAACGCACATATAGAAGTTTTTACTTAAAAAAAAGCCACATAACACCATTGTGGTTTTAACTCTCTGGCCATAGTAGTTGTTATTGTAGTTAGTTAAAAATTTAATATGCTTTTTTTTTCCCCTGGCTTATAGGCTAGTGTTCTTAATAATCAACTCTGTGAAACCGTTCCACCCCTTCAAGAAAATCTCTTTTGTAGTGTCATGACCTCAACCATCTCGGCGCCTTTTCCGTAATGAACCCAACGCCTCTTGAGTTCAGCTACTACAGTGTGTAACGTGACGCGCTGTCGCCACGTTCCAATGTGCATTTTTTTAATTATATAATATAATAATATAAGAGTAATTTACAAAAATCTTGGGCGACCACCGAAATAGATTTTTGTTGTAATTTTATAAAGTACGCAAGATTCCAAGTGAGGACTGTAATGCAATGGTGAACACCTTGTTAAAGCGAATATTAAAGAATTATTGAGCTGTGTAGGCTTGAAGCTAATCGTGGTCTTCCCGGGCCACGGAGGCAGGAATAAGGGGTTTTGCAAGCTTTCACCGTGGGATGGGGAGTCCATAACAGGCCACTGCTCGGGTGCGAAAAACCCGCCACCCGAACACGCTCTCACCCCGGCGAACTTAGCCGAATATACGCAGGGCAAATCAGATATCGCGGATATCACGTGACATAAGGTGCCAACCTGAAGATCCAATCCAAATGAGCATATAAGTTAAAATCCTGGGAATTTTCTGTTGAATGTGATCTTTGAGACTGCAAGGGGGTGGAGCCAGAAGTTTTCCTCGTGGACCGAAGAGCGAGGAGCTGGACATTCTACATTCGATTTTAGGCGAGTCTAGTCTGAGGTGGACTTGAAAAGTTGGCTTCTCTCACCAATTTGCCGCTGTACGACTCTTGGCTGCCGGCTTGCTGGAGCAGGCTTATCACGGCGACACCGCCAGTAATGCGATGATGCGCATTAACAGACAGGACGTGTCTGTAGCCACCGTGTGAGATAATCTCACATACCGTGGGTCATCTCCGATCACCGCAGACATCAGACGCAGAATTACAATGGTAACTTATTACGACCAACCCATCTGATTGTGCATTCCGTGAAACAGAACCCTTAAACGACTTTGAGAGGATAGATCCACGTTCTAACATTGTAAATGAAAAACCCCTGAGTTAGCGGCATAATTTGCCAGAACTAGTTATTTTCGAATGATATATTATTCATTCGTGGCGCCCATGATTTTCTTTTTAACTGTAAAGTCACAGTATTATGATACCTTTGTCTGAGGTCGTCATAACTTGTATTTTTCATTGTTTCCAATTGTCATTATTTCTTGCATTTTAATTCTGAGATATATTTAAAAGTAAATATACAATTGTTTGCTTGCTCATGACGGCTAATTGTACCTCTGAGCGTTGCTTTTATGATTTTACCAATTTATGTTATTGTTAACGGTAAATTCGCTCAGACTTGTAATCGCCAATGATAAGAATATAAATGTCATATTGTGACAATTTTTCCTAAATTCCAACTAACATCGAGATTCTTGCAAATTTAATAAATTTTCACCCCTTCATAAAAATTAAAATTAAAAATCCCCTTTTATTAATCATAAAGGTATGAAAGATAGTTGTAACTTAGTTTGCCCACTAAGGCACCCACTACAAGTGTAATTGCAGGGTATTCACAGCGCGATTAGAGTAATGTGTCTTGTGCAGTTTGCAGGCCTGAGGGCCGCGGGGAAGTTGCGGCAGATTTCCCGCCGAGTTCGCTCCTAACTGCGCCCATAAATCTTGTCTGCCTCTGATTACGTTATTCGCCCGACGAGCTTCCATTAAACTTTTACAGGAGACGCCTAAGACGCTAAACTGGATGGGAACAGATATTTATACTCCTCAGCGCGCTGCTTAATACCGTCCCTCAAGGCCTTCCCAGACCAGGGACTGGGGGATGTGAATTATCTCTGCTTCTGTACTATGTGCACAAAATAAAAATCATCAATTACGTCGAGTTACCTGCTTTACTTTAATCTATGCGTGGTCTTTGGTTCATTCGAATGATTAAGGTGAGGTTTATGGGTATGAAAAATTGCATACGTACGTATTCCAACAATTAATGTCAGTCATTTCTTCGGAATATATGGCAACTGGATAAAATAGGAAAAGGCGTGCAAACATAAAATTTCTTGGCATTGGTTAACACAATAAACTCTGTTGGCAATAAACTTCTTTATATATAAAGATGAATGTATGTTTGTTTGTTTGTTTGTTAGTTTGTTTGTTCTTCATACAAATCCACAGTTTTCATCCGATCTCGATGAATCTTTGCACACTTATCCTTTGAAACATGGAGAAAAATACTGTCTACATTTGGTTGAAAATTTATGTGTATAAATAACACATATTGTCTCATAACTTCGAAATACGTTGATAGACAGACACGTTGGATGTGGACGTCAACGTACCGTGTAGTGGGCTGGCAGCTCAGTGGTTAAAGCGCTTGCTTACGAACGTCGTGGTCTCCGGTTCAAATCTCCGTGGCGGCTAAGATTTTTAAAAATTGTTTCTTCGTAAGAGTCAGGCCAGGGCCATAGGTTATTCGGATTGAATGTTAAACTGTAGATATTAGAAAGTTATTGGTGCAATGCGAGGCAAATCGTAGGTATTCTTGTAATGTTGTAGGTGTACACTTTTTACGTTATAATGATCCCTCAGGTGTTGTTCGCAGTCAGTGTGTGAGTGTGAACCACAGTAATATTATTATAAATACGGAAGTAAGTCTCTGTCTTTTTGTTACGTTTTGACGACTACATGGCTATATCGTTGTGATAGAATTTTATAAGTAAATCTGTATGAAGGGCACAGGATATTTTTTCCAGTATGATTAACACTTGTAGTCACGAAATTTTGAGACCTTATCGAATGGTGACAGAAATATGTTGGGAATTCAAGAGACAGGTTCGACGGTACAATTATATAGTGATAGCTTTCCTGTCATATTATTCCGACTCGGTATAGTTTGGGACCAATCCTTCATTACCAACAACTTTCTATATTTAATTCTGGCAAAAAAATTCTTAATCCACGCGTACGAAGTCGCGGGTACGAGCTAGTGTATTATAATTCTGCTGAAGAAGACAACTAGTTGCCACCTTTACAAATAAGAATGGACGGAACAAAACGTGAGTAATTCTCTTATTTTTCGTTACTCCTATAGTATGATTATTTGGGGAGTGCGGTGGGTTAGCGGAAACGCTGTGGTTTCGCATTCGTGAGAACGCGGGTTCAAATCCCCGTGGAGTCATCCAAATTTGTGTTTTCCATGGTTTCGCCAAATTCACTCCAGCGAATGCCGGTACCGGGATGGTTCTTTCAAAAATACCATTGCCGAATTCAACCCGTTCCTTACTCCCAAACCCTTCCCGCCTCTAATGACACCGACGTCGGCAAAGCTTATAGATAGAAAGGGAGGGAAAAACTTGGGGTCTTGGGGAATCTCTTCATACGACAGAAATGAACCATTAGGGTGCTGTGTAGGGTAAAACCAAGAACTTCTTGCATACAACTTGTAACTGCCCTCAAACCTAAAATTTAAATGGAATTGTATTTTATGAAGCATTTGTAGCAAGCTAGAGTTTAATTGAATATGATCTTGTATGGTCTTGGAATTTACTGTAAATGGGTGTAAATGAATTTTTTATGAAAAGAAATTATGATAATACCATTCAATATGTTTAAGGACAGAACTATACAAGAGAATTACTTAAATGTTTGTAATTTCAAGTAATAATGTAAAGTAAAAATATGTGTGTAGGGAAATTGCCGATTAAATAAGTAATTACAATTCTTGAAAATTTTCACGAATTCTCGTTATCTGTGACACTGAAATATTCAGTTCAGTCAGACACTGGTAATTTGCTAAAACATCCACAGACAGTTTTTCAACATACGACAGATAGGCCGGACTAAAATAAGCAAGTCTGAGACCAGAACTAAACCGAGAACGAGCCAAATGGTCGACGAACGTATCTTAAGATCCACTTAGCGATTCCTCTAATGCCTGAGTAGAATTTGTAGAGGTCAATTCAGCATATCATCTTTGCGCGAGTTTACGGAATGGTAATTAAAATGATAGGTGAGGAAAGAAGTCTGGGGAAGTATTTTACAGAAAGAAAGAAACAGAGTGGATTTTAAGACATGCGGCATTGGTTGCTAGTCGTTAGTGGAAGGAGCATGCCTATAGAACATTATCAAGGGTAATAAGGGGTTTATTCAGGTTTTTTAT
>JARYHS010015541.1:0-11937 GCA_031002005.1 Vandiemenella viatica
TTTTTATGTTTTGCAGCTCTGTTTAAAGCTGTGACTACCTGATTAAATTAGAACTAACAAGTCTGTACTCAGCCTTCTGCTTTAATTAATTTTTGTATTGAGGGTTTATTGAAAGATATAAATTGCAATATTTCTGATTTATTTCGTTTGCCCGATTATTAAAGAGACATGCTACAATTTTTTTAATCATTTGTGAGAGATCAACATAACTGCAGTCTTGGCCGCACACGCCTCAATTTTAAGTTGTTATTAGTTGGTTACGCATCACAGACTCTCTCATGTCGACTCTGTATACAAGGACTCCAATCGGAAGTCTCTACGACTGTTCCTTTTACCAAGTGACTCTTTGTTTTCTGCTTTACGTCACTAATGATTTATTTGATCAAATGAAAAAGAAAATGGTGTTTTGTATAAGATGATTGTTAGTAATAATGGCAGGACAGAGAGAAAATAATACAGTGGCTGCAATGTAGTTCCTTTCATTACTGTTGGTCTTAATCTATTTTCATTGTTTATCTACAAACAAAATAGAAAAACTTCAAAAGGAAAATAATTATTGCATTAAATTATAGATTTATCTATGGGTTAAAATGCTTGACAATATTGTTAAAAAATACAGCTAGAGAAACACGGCAATAAAAGGAATTTACTTCTAAATAAATGCAAAACTTTACGTCTTTCGTTGTTTAAAATGAAATAGTAAAAATATTATGTTCTCCATATGTGCTGATAGTAACATTGTTCGTTTGTTTGTAAAATATTTTATCGGGTTGTCGGAGTACAAAGACAAGATAGGGGTATGTGACAGCGAGAATGAAACAAAAGGACATTATGCTGAAAAAAGGATTTTTTAAAAACTTTCTCATTTACGAAGATATTTTATCACTCTATGTGAAGAAGCAAGAAGTTATAATCATTTCGAGGTTAAAAAGATAGACGCCACCGATCATTTTATATTTGAGAGCATCACTCTTTCAAGAAATACTCACAAAAGAACACACATCTACTTTTTGGATTATGTTTATATTGTTTTGTTTTCATATTACTTTGGTTATTTATCTATTCAATTTTCTGAAATGTGGTAAATTAAAATAAACGGGTTACGTTAATCAAATCACTACATTTTAGATTAATAGAAAGTGTAACGGAATTGTGATATTTAATTTACCATAAAAATGTTTTCTTAAAAAAAAAATAAAAAAAAATAAGCTTAAAGAAACTGAGATTTTTTATTTTACTATAATCATCGGCTTGGCTGGAAGTGGCTATTCCGTTGCAATGACATTCTTCCTGGCGAACTAATATTGTGGTAGTGAATGGCAAGTGGCAAGACGAGTTATTTTCAGGCAGTAATTCGGTTGTGATACACCCTCCACTAACATGACACGCTTTATTTTCAGGTTTTGATTAGGTTTCAACGTATCCTATATCGTTCTAGAAGTCCCGGTTGTATGACAACTTGTACTTCTTTTTTAAAAAACGTCTTGCGATTGACTACCGTAAGATTAATCCGCGCAGAAGAAGATATTTACAGCGGAATCGCCATCTCCATTTCATCCGTGAAATCATTGTGTTTTTTATCTGATAGCATTTTGCTAATCTAGTCAGTATCCGTATATTTTTTTTTGTTTCATATATTGCACTCCGTTTAAATATAAGTGATAAAAAGAAACAAATCTGATATCAGTATGAAAATTGAATCTAATGTAATAACTATAAAAATGGATTTTTTTAAAGATGAAATTTACACATTTACTTTTTGACGTTAAAATCTAGTACTAGTATAAAAAGGGAAAAGCATTTGAACACACACTAGTGTCCGCGCGAGCGAAGCAGCTGCAAATGCTGGTTATTTAATATGTTCGTGCTTGTATTTGTTGTATTTTCTTGTTCTTGGAAGATTTGAAATGAACTGCTATACAATAGGCACATGAAATGGATATGCTCTGGCGGCTACCTACAATACCGAGAAGCAGTAAAATGATCTCGCTGTCTTAAATTCCAAGGAATCGCGGAAGCTCATTACATCAGGCGGATAAGCAAACGAATATTCCATCTGTTTACGGAGAAAACTGTCCTTTAAGAGATGCGGGAAAGAACCCGTAATCTGAATTCAGAAACTAAAATATTTTCCTGCGAAAATCAGTTTTTCGGTAGTAATTTTTTCATTTATTTGAAACATAAAAGAAGTTTTTTTAGAGTTACGAATGAATGTAACAGAAATAAAGGAAGTAAAACTAATAATTATTCATTTAAAAATCACTTAAAACTTTTACTGTTTACTATCGAAGATAAGATCATAAACTCATTCCAGGTAAATATGAAATTCCTTGGTTCTTAATGTAAGAACTTTGACCTTCAACAGTTACAGCCCTTGTTTATGTACAAAACGTATATATTACAGAAGAAACAAAAATATTTGCACATTCATCAAGTCTTGACCTACCGGTAGAAGGCTGTGAACAGCTGATGGGTGATCAGGACAACATAGTTAGCTGGATACGACAACATCGGATGAAGATAAACGTAAAGAAGAGTCAGCTCATTAGGAACATAGATAAAAAAACTAACGGTTGATTGTGACTATATGGTGGGACGGAATTTTTTTAGTGAACATTTAAAATGAAAATACAGGACAGGTAGTGGGAAATGATTTCAGAGCTCTCCATTTAGTAGAGGGACCGATGAGGGGACGTACCAGAGAAGTGAGGGATTTGTGTTACAAACCTTTGGTCGGACCACTGCTTGAATATGGTAATGCATATGGGACATACATTTTGCATATTAAATACAGGAATTGGAAGGGGTGCAAAGAAGAAATGCTAGATTTGTCTCTAGAAATTACTGCAGAACACAGCCAGAACCCAATATTATAAAGTAGCTGAATTGGTATTCATTGGAAGACAGGAGGAGGGTAACGAGAGTGGGGGATGTGTACAAGGCGTTTATTGGCGATGTGGGGCGTAAAAGATATGGGAAAAAAGTAGGAGAAGCGCATGTAAGGGAAAAGATGACAATGACAAAAAGCTGTCCGTCGATTTGAGCCATAAGGGTGTGGCAAAATTTTATTTCGTACGTAATGGGGTCAGGGATTGGAATTAATTACCAAAGAAAATGATGATTTACCAAACACGTTGAAAGAAATAAAAATTAACATTCATAGAGAGCAAAAGAATGCGCTTAAAAAAAAAGCGGAAAATGTGTCTGCAGGAAAAATTTCCACAGCGGCGTGCGCTTCATTGTAGCAAAATAACTTATTATTATTACCATAAAAATAAACTTACTCTCCGATGACACGTTGTGCATTCTTTATGAAATATTACTTTATGATTACTTTCCACGAATATTCTTTATTCTTCTGTTTCTTCTATGATAGTGACCAAACAAACGTGGTGAATGAACGATTAACGTTCTGGCCTCGCCTTCGGGAGGACACCGGTTCGAATCCCCGTCCGGGCATCCAGATTTGCGTTTTCCATGGTATCACCAAATCACTCCAGGCGAAAAAAAAAAAAAACTATTAATTTGTTTTAATGCTTTAACCTTACGTAATTCCCCCCCCCCCGCGCCATTTTTAAATACGGGGCGTGGTGGGTGAGCGGTAATGCTCTGACCTCACACTGGGGAAGCCGTGGGTTCGAATCTCCGTCCGGCCATCTAGATTTGGGTTTTCCATGATTTCCCGAAATCACTCCAGGCGAATGCCAGGATGCTTCCTACAAAAGATCCTTGGCGAATTTCTTCCTATTCCTAACCCACCAAGTCATATCACGCATCTAATGACCTAGACGTCAATGAGACGAAAAAAATTGCTGTCTTGTTAATGACGGAAAACTCATAAACTCTTAATGACGTGAAACTTTTAATCACTTCGTCTGCTTAGTTACTGATTGGTGATCGTATTTTAACCAATGAGGGGCCAAATGAGTGTTGTCATGTATCTGCGTTGGAGTCCCAGGATTCACCTACGTGATTGCAAGAAACCGTCCAAGGACTGCAATCAGGGCGGTCTGTACTGGGGCCCGGGGTTTGAACCCGCACCGTTGTACAACCCAATCCAGTGTGGTGACGCATAACTCACGTAACTATAGTTGCTGATCTCATTAGAATTGTGAATGAATGAATACGTAAGTTAGCTTCTGTCTAGTGTGGACTGGTAACAAACTAGTATTACATATACAACATTTTACGCTTTTAGCAGGCGTCATATTAATCAAATATTCCACTTAATTTTTTCGGGGATCACACTGCTTTGATTGATGGATTAGTACCGACGTTTCGGCTCCCAACCTGGTGACATCATCAGGGTTTCCAGAATCGAAATATCACTTGTGATGGTTTTCACACAACTAGCTCAGCGACGGAGTTGTGTGAAAACCATCGCAAGTGATATTTCGATTCTGGAAACCCTGATGAAGGCACCAAGTTGGGCGACGAAACGTCGGTACTAATCCATCAATCAAAGCAGTGCGATCCCAGAAAGAAGTAAGTGGAATATTTGGTAGGTATTACATATGGTAGATTGCAAATATTTTTCAAAGCTATGAAACATTTATTTTTCTCTTTGGCTGTAAAGAAAGTTGCAATGGATCGGAAAATAAAAAAAATCTAGCGGAGAGTCTTTCAAAGATATTACGAGTGTATTACTGCTTCAGAGATGGACACAAAGCTTCTTGGATTCGTATAAAAAAACTCAATATCTCGAATATTCCCATTTAAAGTCGGAGCTCGGAATACTAGCAAAGCAGGCAACTTCAATCTTTCTCTCAAGTTGAGAGACTATCGTCGGAGCACCAGTCAGTTTGTGCATCACGTTTTGATTAGAATCAAATGCAATAATCACTTCGCACTTGTTAATTATTTTTGTGGTCTACTATCTGTTAAGGTGGTGGTCCTATACGAATTTACTATTTTTTATTTGCACGTTGAAGTTAAACGTTCGTATGAAAACAGATGTAATCAACCAGAGCCCATCAATCCGTTGCTCAAAAGTCACGCATGCTGCTGTTGCGTAAACTCCACTGATAATCTGCTTGACTGAAAAACATAAATAATACATACTTTATATTACAGCACATTACCTATTATCTGCTCACGTTATAAAAATTTTAAGACAGTAAAAAAAAAAAATATCAAAATTGATTAGAACTCGAAAGATAGGGAAAAAGATTAAAAACATATGAAATTTAATTATAAGAAAATCATTTTTACTAAACGCCTTCAAATCTCTTACAATCAACAAATAATTATTTCAGATGTCACCGTAATTCAGATCTTACATAAAAATCTAGGGAATAATTTATAAAATAAATTACAAGAAATTATTCAGATAAAACAGCCGAAGTAAAACGCACTAAACACATACACAGTGGTAAGGTGATGAACTGTTCGAAAAAAAATCACGATCGGACAGCACTGAAGTCTGCACGGGTGTACCGCCGGATTGTGTTAACACTCTTGAAGACTTCAACTTTGAAATTATTGATATTGTTCGGGTAATACACTCTATGTGTTGCAGTGTAGGGAGAAAGTAATTTACGTCAATAGGAGGTAAAGGGCGGTAATTGCCAGTGTAACTGGGATTTGCATGTGAAACGAACGCTTAGCATGACAATGCGTGACGTGAGGGGGACGTAATTAGTAACGAATTTTCACGTTGAGCCTTTTAATCATACAGGGCTTACGTGCAGGGAAGTTGTTTCGCTCCAGCAAACCATCCATTTGATTAAGGTCTTCACATCAAAACACATTACTAATACGTTGATACCATCACGTTCAACAAGCGCCCCTTTATTTTGTTCCTATCCCAACTGAAATAAAATTCATAGATGTATTCTCATTCCTAACATGAATTTATTTCTCTGGTTACCAACACATCATCCATCAATGAGCGAAGACGGCTGGGATGGAATATAGCAAGACATTCGATCAGTGACATTAAGTGAATTTTGATATTATCGTAAAGCCGTTACATTTTTTAAAAGGATTTAATGTATTCTTCTAGTGGAACATAACCTGAAAATAATAGTTACTTGATCGAAAATCGTTGATGGACATAAGTCACGAGAGTATTAGGTGTTAACAAACAAATATCTTAACTATTTGATATATACCATATACCTTTTTTTGAAGTGAAAATTCTTCAGGTGCGAAAGGGAGAAGTTACGCGTCCAGTGAGCTTGCCCTGCAACGCTCTGTGCATGCGTACTTTACGTTGTTTGCAGCAGATGGAATGAGTTATTTGCTTTTAAAAATTATTTATGCTATCGCTGAGAAATCTGCGTAACTGGCCCTTAGGGGGCGTCCATTAATTACGTGAGGTGATATGGGGGGGGGGGGAAATCCGGCGAAATCTCACGAAACCTCACCAAGGGTAAAGGGGGGCGGGGGGTTAACGCAAATCTCACAAAAAAATTGTCTCCGTCAAAATCTCACGTCATTTCAGAGGGGGTTGTCCGACCAGGATCTCACCAAATCTCAACAGAGGGAGGGGGTGGGGGGAGAATCCGGAAATTCCGGAAGAACACCCCACGTAATTGATGGAACGCTCCTTATAGCGTAGGGGCTAGCGAGCTGACCTTACATTGCGAGGGTCGCTGGTTCGAGTCCGGCCGAGTGCATGGGTTTAGTCTGTCCTGAGTTGTCCAATCTAAGAAGTAAACGGGAAGCGTGAATAATCCACGTAGCTCCATTTTGGGCCTCCTCTAAACCCCCTTCCTCCCCACGTAGCCCTTTGCCTTTTGCCTCACCCCCCCCCCCCCCAACGTAGCACGTAGCTTTACATATGGAGATAATTAACTGAGGGAAATAAATATTCACATGCTGTTGTGTGTTCTGTTCTTCATTTTAACTGTGAAAAATGTTATGAAAGGAAAGCTACGTGGCCTGGCTTGGAACCCCCCTCCCCCTACGTAGCCCAGCGTAGCCTTCCAGCCAACCCCTCGCCCCCCCCCTAGACCGAGCCACGTAGTTTGTGCACGCTCCCACGACAATTTCGACGAGAAAGTACATAGCCTATACACTTAAAGAAACAAATGAACACACAGCTGTATGGCTGACATGGCAGAAAGCCAATTTTTTTAATGTATATATATCTGCCTTCAGTCCGTCATTTTTGACGGACTTAGAAGCTAGTTACAACGAAGTATTTACCCACTAACACATGCACCAGTATTTTATTGTTGCTGGTTTTTAGTTAAGAGCCAGAAATCTACGTTCAACCCATCATGTTTGACGCGCTTAAATACTAGCTACTAACGAAAACTGATTATAGGATAATCAGATAATTTTTGTCCAAGATGTTCTCCGATATAAAGGCTCTAAACACTTCATACGTACTAAGGCTAGGTGCAGTACTCTGTAATCTAGTGTAGTTGCTGTCACCTTTTAATAATTTTCGTTTGTTGAGGAGAATAACTTGGAAAACTTACTGTACAAATACAATAGAGACAGTATCTCTCGTCCACTCGAGAGCGAAAGAAAAGTAAGAGCACAGAAAATATACGTAGAAAAAATAGACAGAAAAATTCGTAGATGGTTTATTTCTTTCACGTGAAGACATTGATACATGCATCAGTTTTTAGAGTTATTTATTTTCTTTACAATATTTATTTTACGAAGGAATCGAAAACTGATATGTAACCATTTTATATGAATGTGAAAATTCTTTGATTAAGAGCGAAATATTTTTTTTAAAAAAGCTCCTTCTAGAGTACCAATGATACGAGGTAAGTGAGTAATAATCCTCAAGGTAGATTTTTTTCCTTGCTGGTACCACTAATATCTACGTTCATATTTCTAGTAGCAGCGGTTTAGGTTTATACTTGACGAGTCAGTTCTGTTGTGGCTGTTTGGCGATTAACTATGGAAATCATGTTATGCACCAGCGGAGTGTCTGAGAATATATATATATATATATATATATATATATCTGTAAAGGGGCTGTGTCTGTTCCGCCATCACATACAAACTACTCAAAATATTTTTATGACTGTTTGAAAAGTTGTGATCTGTTCAAAAACTACATGACGCTATGTCATCTGGCGCTTGAAGAGTAAATTAAAATCTCTTCTGTACTCAACATTTTGATCTGGCATAATTTGAAAGGTACTGAATATATTTTGAGAGGTTTTACAGTTTAAAGCCATAACAGTCTTCTTCTACACCACCTTTTCCAACATTTGTGCTAGGCTACCTTTGAGTTTTTACTCATCATTGGTATTATCGGATTTGTAGCTTTTTAGGTTGGCCTTGCTGTCTATAAGCATTTTATACGTAATACCTGGTCGTACTAAGCGCTAAGGATGGAAGTAAAATTTTGCTATCTGTCTCTAAGACTTCTAAATATGTGATACATGTATTGTTTTGTTTGTGAAATGTTTAGTTTATGAGGTGCAAATTGAGGACCGTCCCAGCATTCACACTGATGACTACAGAAATTCGATTAAAAAGCGCAGTCAGGTCGACCGGTACGTGGGGACCTGACTCGTGCCCGGTCCCGTTGTATCTCTACTGCCCGGTGTGAGGAACTCAGTACACTGGCGGGTCAGGTTGAAGCCATAATGGTGGTCTAACATTCTGATGTCTATATCGCCACGGTACCGTAACTGCGGACGGAGAAGAAAATTTAAATCAGATTGAAACATCATAGATATCTGGTATAGGCATGCATATGCAAACACAGAGACATGTAAACACTCAGACTAAGGCGCTGCCGTCGGCAACTCCTATACAAGACAACAGGTGTCTGGCGCAGGCGTTTGATTGGTTACTGCTGCTACAATGGAGGTTATCACGATTTAAGTGAGTTTGAACGGGGTGTTATAGTCAGTCCACACACACAGAATCTCCGAGGTAGCGATGAATTGGGGATTTTCCCGTACGACCATTTCACGAGTGCACCGTGAATATCGGGAATCCGGTAAATATCAAGTCTCCAACAACGCTGCGGCCGGAAAAAGATCCTGCAAGAAAGGGACAAATGACGACTAAAGAGAATCATTCAATGTTACAGAAGTGCAGCCCTTTCGCAAATTGCTGCGGATTTCAATGCTGGGCCACCAACAAGTGTCAGAGTGCGAACCATTCAACGATATGGGCTTTCGAAGCCGAAGGCCCACTCTTATACCCTTGTTGACTGCACGACACAAAGCTTTAGGCCTCGACTGGGTCTGTCAACATCGACATTGGAGTGTTGATGATTGGATACATGTTGCCTGGTCTGATGAGTCTCGTTCCAATTGTATCGAACGGATGGGCGTGGACGGTTGTGGAGACAACAATATGAATTCATGGACCCTGCATGACAGCAGGGGACTGTTCAAGCTGGTGGAGGCTCTGTAATGGTGGGGGTGTGCAGTTGGAGTGACATGGGACCCCCGATACGTCTAAATACGACTCTGACAGGTGAACGCACGTACGCATCCTGCCTGATCACCTGCATCCATTCATGTCCATTGTGCATTCTGACGGACTTGGGCAATTCCAGCAGGACAATACGACACCCCACACCTCCAGAATTGCTACAAGTAGCTCCAGGAACACTCTTCTGAATTCAAAACACCTCCGCTGGCCACCAAACTCCACAGACATGAACATTATTGAGCATATCTGGGATTCCTTTCAACGTGCCGTTCAGAAGAGATCTCCACCCCTTCGTAATCTTATGAATTTATCCATCACTACTTCGGACATTAGTCGAGTCCATGCCACGACGTGTTGCGGCACTTCTGCATGCTCAGGGGGGGGGGGGGGCTCTACACGATATTAGGCAGGTGTATCAGTTTCTTTGGCTCTTCAGTGTATATATATATGCCCACCTAGCTCCATCCATCGGTTCTTTCGTGAAGTACAAGGAACTCAGTATTTAATCCCAATGAATGATATTTTCAAAGTTTGCAGCAGCTTGAGAGGTTTTTGTAGCTTATACTGACTATTCAGTGGTCTATGTTTCCCATCCAAACGAAGAAAAGAAAAAATATATACTCGAAATTCAAGTAATGGAAGTCAAAAACAATTTGAATGATACAGCCGTCCATAGAGAAAAATAAATTATGTGCCTTCCAATATAGGAAATTTCAGAATATTGACTTTAAAATTACAATAAGTGAATCTGTTACGGAAATGGTCAACGAAGAGAAGTTTCATACTGTGTGTTTAGACAGTACATTCTCGTAGCAAAGACATGTAATAGAACTAAAGTAATCATTTATACACCGGAAAAAATTCTTAAAGCTCTAGTAGCACAGAGTTGGGGCGTGGTTTCCTGCAGCTTAATGAGAAGCGGACTGGAATCTACGAAACCACATCCGTGCCTGCCCTCATTAAGTTAGACATTAAACAACCGGAAACCTTGAGAGTGGCAGGCGCCTTCCTGAAAACTACTCCCGATGCTGTTTCGAAGACAGAAACAGGAACTCTTCCATTAGACTTAAGACGGAAGAAAGTAGGAATAGATTACGGATACGGAAGTGTTCAGCGACCGACACCCAGTAATAAAGAAAATTCCAGCTTCTTGCTCACGAGAACTCTGAGAAAATATCTGGCATCGAGAAAACCTTGTTTTGTGAGGTTTTAGCAAACAACATCTCAATGGGTTATATACAGTTCAGATGTCAGCAACATTTACAATGACGAAGAACTGTGGCAAAGGTCAGATTTTTCTGTTACAGCTTACATTTACCTTACAAATGACCGATAAGTCAAAAAAGATTTAGTAAGAAGGAACTAAAGTTGCTACAAGTGTTGAATTTTAGATGGAAGGGTCGACACAAAATATTTAAAAACGGTTCATTTGTGGACTCCTGTCGCAACATTCACGAAGCTTTCAAGTTATCACGACACTTTTCAATTATATCCTCAGAGCTTTATGCTATTCTAATCAATCATGGGATTGTCAAAAGGAACTAAACAGTTTACGACAAACTAAGGAAACGTCAAAGGGTTCGCTAAAAGTTTTGAAATGCCGTTCCAATGGGTACCGAGCCATGTCGGAGCGACGTGAAATGAGGCTGCAGAAAGAGCGGGACGTCGCCAGCTTACTGCTGCACAAACTAAAAATTTCTTACTCTGCTATGACTTCAAGAACGTTTTCACAAACATTGTTAAGGCATAATAGCAGAGATATGGCTTGCCAACTGCCAGGTAAAGGGGTTCTGGTATTGAGCCATTTGCAACATCGTCGGCAAACCATGGTACGCCCAACTACAACTGAGTAGGAAAGAAATTACGTTGATGAACAGACTTCGCACGGGATACACTCTTCTAAGTGAAGAAAATACATCATGCGATGCCCCACCTGCGGATCTGTTTAGGATATTTGTCATTTTTTGCTGTACTGATAGCAACATCAATCATCAAAATAATAATAATTATTATAATCAAATAAATAAATAAAAATCCCTATAGATGGCTGTTTTTTTTCCAAATCTTGAAATTATAGTGAATGCTGATGGCATACGAGGAAACTATACACATTGATGGTAATTTATAGGTGGACGACAAAACTGTCGAGAGCATTTCGGATTAATATGTTCGAAAGTGGTGGTACAATGGTTGCACATGAAATAGATGTAGTGTGGCCTTTCATATCCACTGAACAAAGCCGTGGTATGTTTCTACTAAATATACGGGTGACTGTGGTTAAAATGGTAAACCATATGCGAATTAGTCATAGTTCTGCCTAAAAAATAATCCACAGTACACTGTGATTTCCTAAGATCACCGATTTAACAGGGACCACGAAGTGAATGAACTTTTACAACGATGGACCAAGTGCTCTAAAGAGCAAGGGGAGTATTTTGTTTAATGATACTCATCTAATATCTTTTTTTTGTTGTTTCAATAAATGTTAATGCTCTATTTTGGATGTTAATTATCAACTAATCCTCATATTTTAAAAGTGAATTAGTTGAATATGCAAGTAATGAATTCACATAA
>JARYHS010015546.1:0-113778 GCA_031002005.1 Vandiemenella viatica
GGTATCGGTTGCTTAGCTATTAAATTGTGGACATAACCACGATTTCTTCTAATAATATATCTTGTGAGCGACAGATGGCGTGACGTCACCGTTCTTCAGCCAATAGATATCGAGGAGTGAGAGTGAGTGAGCTTAGGGATTATACAGTGGATACTAATGCTGCCAAGCGTGGTTGATGAGGATTGCATATGGACAGGAAAAATGATAGTTAAATGTTTCTTGAATCTTCAGGTTGTAAACTATTTTTCTGTTCTTGAGAACTATTTTTTGTTCAGTGGAAGTTAGGAAATCCCTGGTACAGATAAATACTTCATTGTCAGCAATGAATTCGTGCTACTGTATTATTTGTGAACGATTTTCTGGATAATTCTTTCTTTAAGTCCGCTTGTTTTCTCTTGCAGTACGCGTTGATAGATTACGCAGCTCTGTAAGTACCATCTTTGTCAACTGTATTTGTATTTCTTCGACTAAACATAGGCTGCCTGATATCGATATTTTAGGTGAATTTTTGTGTGTCTAATGGCACCATGCTTTAGCAGTTTCAGGAATTACACAATGGTTTCAGATATGTTTAAGCACAGATTTGTGGCTCACGTTCAAATATCACATCTTCGGCCACAATATACCACCTCGTGTGGTACTGGTATTAATCGCAAGAGGATAAATAGCAGAAAAACAAGAAGAGTTGAATTTCAAAATTACTGTTAGCCTGACGACTAGTTTACTGATCAGCCACACATGTCCTGACGAAACTAATACCACGTATACGCCTGCAGGCTGCGACCAGAACAGTGTACAACTGAGCTATGCATGGCTGGCTTTAATTTAATTTAATTGCAATGGAGCACAGGTTTCAGTGGCAATATCCCCAGACAGCATCTTCCCCCTATCCTGCACCTACCTATATTTGCCCTCTACAAATTTTATCTTAAAATTCTTTCAAAGTTTTCGGTAAATTATTTATCATTTCTCTTGCTAACTCATACCAATCCATGACACCCTTACCTAAAAAAGAGAATCTCCCCACACCCTTGTGCCTGAAAATCGAGTGCCAGCTTGGGGTCATGGTCACCTTTTCCCTTCCATGCACTACTTTTCATACCTATCGCAATATCTTTCCATGCCTCATCGCCAGTATATGCCCTGTACACTCCCATGACCCTCCTCATCCTCCTCCTGTCTTGCAATGAATCCCATTCCAGCTCCTTTATCATATCCGTCACTGATTGCATTCTGCGATAATTTCCAGAAACGAATCTAGCAACCCTTTTTTCACCCTCTCCAACTCCTGTATTTGATATGTAAAATGAGGGTCCCATACTACACTACCATATTCGAGCAATGGTCTGACCAAATTTTTGTAACCCAATTCCTTGACTTCTCTCGTACATTCCCTCATCAGAACTTTGAAACCTTTTCCTACCACCTGGTCCTATGTGTCCTGCCCAGTTAAGTTTGTTATCAAAAGTAATTCCAAGATATTTACATTTCAAGTCTTCAGCAAGCAATTCTTTCCCCATCTTATATTCATAATTAACCTTTTTTTATTTGTGTATCTAATAAGCTGACTCTTCTTTGCATTTATCTTCATTCCATGTTTACAAACCGAATTAGATATCCTGTCCACATCACCCTGCAACTGTTTACAATCCTCTATCGTTTTGATTCTTTTATACAGCATTATGTCATCTGCAAACAATCTAATTTCAGATAGTAAACAATCAACACAATTATTCATTAGAATAATGAATAGCAATGGTCCCAATACGCTAAACTGTGGCACACCCATTTTTACTTCCACTTCTTTTGATACTACATGTCCTACCCTAACTTTCTTATACCATCGTTGTCATTCTGAGTACTATGGCTGGAGGAGATCGGTACAGAACTCTCTGCTCTACCAATACAAAAACCATTTTTTTTTTCTGCTGTTGTTTGTTCTGATTGATATGTAAATTAACTCACATATACTTTAAGATACCTCAGGCACAGTTTTTTTAGAAATGGGAATTTTAAATAGAGTTATTTTGTATTTAGTTAAAAATCTTAAACTCTAGTAATTCCAAAAGTTACTGAGAACATATTTAAATATTTAAATCAATAGGAACTACTAAATACATTATTAATTGTACATTTAAAAAATAAAAAAACAAGAGACAAAAATTTGTTTTTTTTTCTATTATTTATGGCCTTATTCCTTCTATTTATGGTGAATATCTTTTCAGTCCTGAATAATACTGAAGCAACAATCAGCTAGCACTGCAGGTATCCGCTTTTCCGGTCATGATGTCCTTGTGGAACCTTTCACCATTCTCATCATACACGTCACTGCCGCGTTTGGGGAACTAATCCATGTGCGAGTGCAGATAATGCACCTTCAGCGACAAATTGCATTCCAATTTTTTGTATGCAGCAACCAATCTCATTTACCAATTCTGTTTAGTTATAAGCTTCCTAGAAAATTATTGCTGACATTTTTCAAACATATCCATGCTCATCAGAGTTTCTTCAAAATTTGGAGCGTTTTTAATTTGTCTGTGTTCGGGGATAGACTTTTCTTTACCTTTGCTGCTGTAAGAAAAGGAAATTTGTTTAAGTTGTACATAAATCCTCTTCTAGTTTAATCCATGGCCTTAACGAATTGCTCCATTAAGTCTGATTTGACGTGAATTTGGGAAGAAGCACATCTACACTAACTACAAGTTTCTTGCGATGACAGTTTTTTTTTCTCACTGTTTCCATTTTCGACGAGACAATCATTTTTCTTATAATAAGTATTTCTGTCACGACTCTTCCACTCGCAAATGAAACACCCTTTTTTGGTGCAGCCTTGTTGCATACCGAATATTAGGTCAATAATTTTGAGGTCGCCACATATCTTCCATTTATGTTCATTATCCTTTCATATAAAGCGTTGTCTGAAGACTGCGCGCGTCATCGATACCAGTAGGCTAGAGTATGAGTACAGTAAGGTGCCAACCGTCACTCGCCAATCAACACCCATCATTCCTTCAAGTTGCATTTTATTTATTTACGACAACTAGGTGCAGAAATTCATGTAAGGAGAAGGGTATTCGATGTTTATGCTATATTATATGTATCAGTTATAAGGACTAAGTGAAACTATAACCTAAGAATTTTTTTGGCAGCAGATAAGAAAGAATTAAGTTTATAAAAACTCAGAGAAACTTTACACGAAATGTACTTAAACGCGAAACATATCAGTCAAATAAATAACAGTTATCCAATTTCGAAATTATAGTCTCCATCATTTTAAGTAAAATGCATTTATTTAAATAAAATCCTATCCTAATACTCTGATAATCTAAGCAGAGTAAGGTGCTCATATCGCGAAAGATATAATTAAAAATGATTCTTATTAGTTTCTCCTCATAAGCTTTTCCAATTTACAGTATAAATTCCAACTACCATCACAGATGATGGCCTTAGTTTTTGATACGTGTGTTAGCTATTAAATGAGAGTTAAGTTTATCTTTTTATGTAGATTTAAACACAGAAAGAGACGATCTCGGCACTGAACAAGGTTAGCAAATAGATCGAAGGTCCTGACCGCTTGATCCGACCTGGCTCCATTACGAACTTGACCTGTATTTTTGTAACTTTTGTTTGGTTTAAAAACACAAAAGCTATATTTACGACATCCTAACTCTGTAAGAGATTATTAAAATTATATTGCATTCACTTAATCATAAAAACGAAGCGCAAACTTTATTTGTGTGTTTCCTTACAGTATAAAATATCGCCTATTTTCAAATATTTTTTGCCACTGGACAGAGATATAGGCTTCAAGTTACTATTTCACACTATAAACATCTGTTCCGCGCGGTTTGTCAGCGGTTGAAGTATTCCATCGCTTTCTGTGTGTCTGGAAGGAGACACCCACAGGTGGGCACAGTTAATCCAAACGTTAACTTCGTTAATCATTATTCCGCTACTTAAAAAGTTAACTTTGATAATCGTTAAATGTTTATAAATTTAACGCAAGTTAAAGTTATCCATTAAAAGTTAATTAGTCAAAAGTTTTACTGATGTATTAGTATTATAGTATGGTAGGTATAACTGCTCTCTATCTCAAGGTGTTATGTACCATGATGCAAGTGTGGATTTATTTATAAAAATTAACAAATTGTGGTTACGCTATCGCCACAACAACGAAGTGGTATTCCTGTCTGTTTTTTATCTTTGTTGAGACTGTGATCAACATAACACTTGCAAATTGTCTTACGAGAGGCAATTAAGGTACTCGTGACTTTATAAAAAAAAAAAGTAGTAAAAAAAAAAACATGAATGCAGAATGAAAAGCAACAATATTATAGAAAACAAGTTGGACTGGGACACCTGAATATGTGAAAACTGCGACCAGTGAAATTTGCGTTACGCCGTCGCCGGCTGAAAATGCTCGGCGCGCCGCCGCCAAGATTTTAGCAGGCGGCGCCCACTACTACACCGAACATACGAGCAGCGCTGCCAGTACAGCCAACTTATATTATACCGCTGTCTCTTTGAAATTATACAGAATGAAACCCAATTATACAAAGGGGTCATCCATTGATTACATACGTGAGTGAAAGTGCTGGGAGCAAAAAAAGTCCGCGAAAAGTAAACAATGTATACATTGATAAATTTTGAATAACAAAAAGT
Organism: Vandiemenella viatica; assembly: GCA_031002005.1. Taxonomy (NCBI): domain Eukaryota; kingdom Metazoa; phylum Arthropoda; class Insecta; order Orthoptera; family Morabidae; genus Vandiemenella; species Vandiemenella viatica. Next base: position 4,663 of record JARYHS010015546.1, read on the forward strand.
AAATAGATATGCAGGAAGGGTTGCCAACTCATTGAAACAAAGGGCAAACACTTTCAAAAAGGTGCTTGGAATGTACTTTACTTTTAAGTGCTCATTTTTGTATCCAATTATACAAGGCAATCAGTTATACAAACAGGATACAAGAGGTAACCAAATTATACAAGTTTTGTATCCAATTATACAATCTGGCAGACCTGCATACGAGTGGTGGCGTGGCGCACAGTTCAAACAAACGAAAAGACGTCAACAATCTATGTAGCGGACTAAAGTTAACGGAAGTCCAATTTAACGGAAGTTAAGAAGACCGTTAATGATTTTTATGGTTAACTTAAAAGTTAAATTTTCGCAATTTTTTTAACTTCGTTAATTAACGATTAACGGATTAACTGTTTTGTGCCCAGCTGTGGAGATACCTTGGCATGGGGGGTGAGGGCGCTGAATTGAACAGCTGCAGTCTGTGTCAGGTTCCAAACAAGCATTTTATTCAGTCTGAACTATTTTTTAAAATAAAAATATATGCTGTGGCAAAGTGTGATATTTTCTCTTTTTTAAAAAATTCACAAGTTTGTCTGTGAAAATAACAAGAGGATTTTATCATTCAGTATTGAAGTGTATTCTGATGTTATCATGTTCTCAAATGGCTGGCAGGACTAGAGTGAAGGGAGTCATGGGAGTATACAAGGAGTATACTGGTGATGAGGTGTGGAAAGATATTGAAATAAGGATTAGGGGAAAGAACACCATAACCACAAGGTGGTATTCATTTTAAATCAAAAGGGTATGTGAAGATTTCCTTACGCAACTTAGGGGTAATGGGATTGGTTTAAATTATTAATAGAATTGATGATTAATTTACAATACATATCTATATATGCTAAAAGAATTCAAAGTTGAAATTGGTAGAGTGTAAATAGAAATGGTAAAATAAGTGAGTAGGGTAATTGCCACCAGAACAAGTGCTGCATCCAATTAAATTGAATATTAGTAAAGGTAGTGATATTAATGAACAGAACTGTGTTTTCAATGATGAGTTCACTGGATACAACTTGTCTAGTCTGTTGGGGCCTTGGTTTAATTTATTATTAATGTTTACAATCTACATTAACTACATACCAAGACCAACTATGAGCTGTCTCACTGGTTGGTCTTTTAGATTCTATGGTATGTTGTTTCATATGATATCATACTGCAATTTATTCTATGATCACTTTAGTGTGAATATTTTTTTATTTATTTATTTTAAATATGAATCTTTTTTTCATGGATCCCTGCTGAGGAAGGACCACTGTGAAACATGCCATGGTTAATACACATACATACGATATGAGTCATAATCATAGTAAAAACAATTATATGTTACAAAAACAAATGAAGAGAATAACAATAAACATTAATTTTTACAATTGAATTTTGCAAAAGTCATATTGAATACAAAGCAAGTCAAAAAAATCTTTTTTTATTCACAATTAGAAGCTAATTGGTGAAATTTCTTTGTTACTCTTCAAGCACAAAAGTATTGTAATTTGGAGATTTTTCTTCTTTGTTTTTGTGGCGCAATAAACAAATTATATTCTGTTTCACACTGACAAAAGGCTCACCTAGTTAGGTTTCCATAATTTTTTGCAGTATTGGTAGTCAACAAAAATTAGGAGTTTATTTCAGTAGAATAATAGTACAGAAGTTGTTAAAAAAAAACACTTGAAATTAACTGTTAGGAATGATGTCATAACTGCCTTAAAATGAGAACATAAAATGTACCATGCGCAATTGCGGCAGGACAGAATTGTAAATAAATACTGAAGCTATTGAAAATAATGATAAAAACCGAACTACACACCAAACCTGTTTCAAAATAAACCTGCCTCAAGTCTGTATGGTTTCAGATATTTAAATATATATATATTACTCTATGGCCCTGTAAAACCATAAACAAAAACAATAAAACCTGTTCCCTTTGTCTACATCTTAATTTCTATTCAAGTAGTGTGCCCTTTATTGCTGTGACATTTGTACAAAAATTTCGGTTCTAAATATACTCTTGCCTAATTTAGAATAAATGGACTAAATATAGGGGCAATTGTCTGGCAAGATAATCATGTTTACTTACTTCCACAGGAAGCTTGTAGCAAATAACATAAGTAACAACACGTGAATCCTGAAACTAGAATATCATTCAATACATACTTTCTGTTGACCCATGAAACCTGGGTAAACATACAGCCAAATATTTTCTCTGACTGGCCATTTGTATCATTTTACTCAGAATCCAAAGAAAATTATATTTTTTTATATGTTGATATGTGTCAAACATGCCTCAAATACTCGTGGGCTACTTCTCACAAGCTGATGAATAAATATCGGTAAGAAGCGGATTAAATAATCAGTCATCAAGGCCGGCCCATATTTGCTTTTTCCAATGTAGACTAGATTTAGAGACGTGTCATCAACAGAGACGCTACAGGCGGGAAGTGAGTGATTTTCGAATCACAACGACTGCATCTCAAACGCCACACTTATCCTCCTGTATTGCATTCGTAGCAAATATAGCACTAATGTATTAGGAGCTATTTCTAAAGCTCAGAGAAATCACAGATGAATGATGGTTGAAGTTTCATATGAAGTTTCTTATAGAAATATATGTTTCTTCTGGAATCATCCCTAGAAAATAGCATATTCAGCTTGACTTTGAGTTACATGTGATGCATTGAAATTCGCTCTTCCATCATTCTAATCGATGTCTGCTATATTTAACAGCTGTCCCATATCTATAAGTGACCTGAACGTTGATGAGGAATAAAGCCATAAGTAAAAACAGAAAGGAAACACAGCTTTCCTCTTTCTAAATATACAATTTTTTCAAATCCATAATATGTTCAGAACAACCTAAGAAGTGTAGGATTTCAGCTCAGATGGTAGCTAAAATAAACAAGAAGTGTAAATATGGAAAGCTTTTATGGTACTGATATATTCACTATCCCAATAAAATAGCAGCATCAAAAAAAAAAAAAAAAAAAAAAAAAAAAAAAAAAAAAAAGAAATATATAATGAGACCAAGTGATAGGGTGTGGTTAGCACAGAGGACGATATGCAATATCGCGTGGACAGAAACAGCTGACGAGTGAGAGTAAACTAACTCGTGAGCAGTTGACTGTTGCGCTGTGTGGACAAAACACACAAAGAAATATGGAGAATATTAATTGCTGACAGTTGCATACTTGATATATTAATCTGCCTGTTAAAAACTGTGTAATTACATTGAACGAAGTTTAGTAGGTGGGTACAATTTCGACCTCAGAGCTTAATAAATATCACAGGAGGTTTCCTTTCATCAAATATATATGTTTTGTTGATAATGTCTGGTAGGTAGGGATAAGGGAATATCAACTTTAATATTATTGTAATGAAATATCGCTCCACTCGTATAAGCTTCTCCATGTCTGAGTGACTGTTTTCTTCACTGTGCTTGCCTGTGTTCTCCTCAAACAAGAATGTCTTTAAGGTAACTTAATTCAATACTTGGCACACGAATTTTATAAAATTCTGTTGATAGTATCACCAGGCATACTTCCAAATATCATTAAATTCTCTACAGGATTACTGTTGCCGTCAGCACTTACAAACTATATTGTATACTTGAATATTATGATCGATTCACACTTCCCTTTGAAGTCAATTTGTGCACGTTTATCATTCAACTGTATTTTCAGAAATAGTTTCTTGTTTGGGGCAGCAAAGAAAACTTCAATTCACTGCTAGTTGAAATCAAGAAAAATTGATTAATGGAACAGAAAAAAACAACTGCGCGCAGTTTAAATAACAACTGAATCAAAGATTACTGGATGGTCATCCAGTCACATAAATACTGTTTGAGGTCTCCAAAAAATTTATTACAATAATCGCCAAATGACATGCGAGAATGCTATCTGCAAACAATAGGTGTGTGCCGTGGCCAGCAATGCCGATTTGACTGCCACCATGAGTAAGTTCCAAGTACCTTCCAAACTGAGCACAAGAACAATGTACAATTAAATGTGTTAGTCGAACTTACTTATCTCTATTTATAGTAGATATTTGAAAGATGTAGAACAAAACAATTAACTTAGAAATACGCACCAAAACTTTTCAGTATGTGGTCGCCATTGGTTAGTTAAATGGAAAATCGCAAAACTGGACTTTTCTTACGATTGTTGAAATCATTATGAATCACTATCTTCTAAAGTAAGAATAAGTATAAAGAAAATGTAATACATTACTTAAACAACTTATACTCCATCTATAATGAAAATTTGAGGTATATTAACATAATAGGGTTCCAATCAATTTCATGTTGAGATAGATAGGTAGTTAATATAAGGGAATTCATGAATGATTACTATCATTTGAGTGTAAAACTGTATCAGTGTACAAGATTTAGACTTTCTAAGGCTAAGTGAGGTACTTTAGAGGTTTAATGATCAATAGTCAGTGAAAGACAAAATCGGTGAAATTTGCATCTAAAAATACTGAGAACAAGGAAAAACAATATTTGTGTTTTTATTAAATATTTTGATATCTGGTTATAACATAAATATGAGACACATAGCACCAAGTGTGGTGGGCAAGCAGTAACGCTGTGGCCTCGCAATCGGGAGGACGTGGGTTCAAACACCCATTTGAGCTGATTTGGATATTCCATGGTTTCACCAATCACTATAGATATATATATATATATACAAAAATTAAATAAAAAACTTCAGCAGCGACTTTTTTCCCATAAACATAAGTAAAAGGATGTAAAAATGAGTTGCTTGATGACAAAAAGTGTTTGAGTCATATTGCAGTGTTAGTGGATTCTGATTTTATATGCTCGTTAATATATTCTTAGAATGCATAAACAATTAATCATAAGCAGTGAATAGACCAGAAGAGGAACTAGATGCTTTCAAATTAGGAACATAATATTTACCAAAAGAAATATACTAGGCCAGAGTTCTTCAACTCTTTTGAATCTGAGGATCAGTAAAATGGGGGAAAACAATTCTACAACTCACTAACTAATATGGGTCCAATTTTACACTTATAAAATTTTAACCAAACGTACCAATTGTTATTGACATGTAATGCAGTCAGTTAAGACTTACAGCTACAATCTGATAGAACTGAATCATCTTAGAGCTGTAGGTCCCCATTTTCTACTTCTATTTAAAGTATCACAGAGTATTTTTCCTTACTTCAGACATAATATGGTCTGACTTTTCTTCCAGTAAAACTAATAGAATTCCAGTTCAACTACATAGTAACAATTAAACATAACGAACTGTTAATAGGTCTTGTATAGAGCTACAGTGTGTTTAATAGCGGTTAACATATTCCTGGTATTCTTTAATTTAAATACAATGGAAAACATGCTACAGCAACAATTTTCCTATATATGCATTTACATATTTTTCCCTTCCTGTATTTTTTTTAATTTTAAATTCATTGAGTGTAATTTCATCACCTGCTTACGTTTCCCATTTGTGAATATGCATTAAATTACAAGGCATGTTTTTTAAGTAAGTACCATTTTGAAATTAAAAAATATGTGCAAATATATCTCAATAATTTTATTTTTACATGAAAGCCTGTACCTTACTCTACTGTTCTACATAATTCCCTTCAATATTGAGGCACTTGTTATAACGTAGTACCAGCTTTTGGAAACCCTCCTCGTAGAAGTCTGCCGCCTGATTTGCTAGCCACTGCATCACAACTGTTTTGACTTCGTTATCGTCTTCAAGACGCTGACCGCCCGGGTGTTTCTTCAAGTACAGGAACACATGGTAGTCACTGGGCGCCAGATCAGGGCTGAACGGAGGATGATCTAGAGTATCCCATCGAAAAGATGTGATGAGACTTTTGGTTTGATTAGAAACATGTGGACGGGCATTGTCATGCAGCAAAACGATTCCCCTGCCAAACTTCCCTTATCTTTTTTCTGGATTGAATGGCACAGATTGTTCAATGTCTCACAATAAGCTGCTGCATTGATTGTCTCATTACGAGGCAGAAATTCCACAAGCAATACTACTTTTCTTTCACAAAAAACTGTAAACATGATTTTCTGGGCAGAAATCGTTTGCTTGAACTTCACTTTTTTGGTTGAATCTGAATGCCGCTATTCCATGGACTGTTACTTTGATTCAGGTGTGACGTAGGCCACCCAAGTCTCTTCGCCCGTAACACTTTGGCTTACGAAATCTTCACCATTATTGTGGTACCGCTCAAAGAAAGTCAATGCACTACATAAACGTTTGGTTTTGTGCACATCCGTAACATTTTCGGTACCCAACGTGAGCACAATTTTCAGTAATTCAAGTGCTCGGTCACAATGCCATACAAAACACTACGAGAAACATTAGGAAAGTCATCACACAATGAGGAAATTGTAAAGCGTCTTTTTTCTCTCACCTTATTGTCTACTTTCTACACCAAACTTTCATTAACGACCGCCGTTGTTCGTCATGCACATTTGTGCGGCCATCTTTAAATGCTCTCACACACTTTCCCCCCATTCCATCACTCATAAAGTTTTGTCTGTAAACTGCAAAGATCTCATGATGAATATCAATCGGTTTTAGGCCTTTAGCACAAAGAAATCTTATAACTGCCCGTACTTCACAGTCGGCAGGACCCACGATTATCGGAGGCATCTTAAACACTCAGTGAACAACGTAAACAAGGAAGAATTAGCCTGTAAAGACGTCAGTGCTTAGGCAAGAGATGCAGGTACCCTAGTGCGCATCCATGGAACGCCGACCGTAGCGCTGCAGCTACGGTGTGTCAAAACGGTACTTACTTAAAAAAATACGCCTTGTATTTCACCATTTTAGGCAAGTTATTCAGAACATCTCTTGGTAAATATATGTTATGGCACATCTGTGTGAGAACAAAGCAGTCTGTGTACAAATTCTGAATGACATACTCACAAACAACTGTCTAATCAGTTGCGTGCCAATGCTCGGGCGACTGAAGTCTGAAGATTCAGGTTACAATCAATCATGAATTCAGTTAAAATTAAAACACACTGTGGTCAGGCATTTTGTATTAAATCAGCAACTAAACATTCCAAAATTCTTATTATTGCAGATGTGGTTGACAAATGTCATTTAATTATAGCACACACAGTTTAATTCAATAATGAAAGAGAATATAACTCACATTTTATAAAAATCACTGGAATTATTGTATACATAAATATCAATTAAATCGATACATCAAATGAAAAAATTAATTTTTATTGATATTTACTTCAAACTAAGCAAAAAGAAAAGACATGAAAATACATGTATTAAGGCTTAACATTATATAATATTCTCTGACTAAACTGAGTAAAATTGTGATTTCAATAATTTGAGGAATGTAAATGCAGCAGATTATTGATAGCATATATAAATTATTATTTTTTTGCAGAATACAATTCTTTTTCCACAATTTGCCATAAAACTCACACAGTTCTATTTTACTGAGTAAATAGAGTTTTACAGACATTTCAACCCAATTTTACCATCAGCTTGGCACCAAACATTACAAGATAGGGTGCAAAATTTTAACAAAATTTAAAATGGAATTTCTGTTCACAGAGATGGATTTTATCACATAGTTAGCTCACTAGTGTTACAATACCCCTTTGGAAAGGAAAGGGTGATGCACTAGACTGCACCGACTATAGACCAATTTGAAAACTTTGCAACACAATGAAGATCTTTGAGTGCACTGTGGATGCAAGCCTTCCAAGCATAGTTAAGACTGACCCAAATTACTGTGGTTTCATGAAAGCACAGGGATGACTGACGCTATTCATGCCACAACTCTTTTGATGCACATAGCATTTTTGGAGCTTGAAAAGGCTTTCAGTAGGGTACCTAGAGATATAAGCTGTTACTCACTGAGATGGCATTGGGAACCAGAGGTAAAAATTAAATGGATCCAGCTACTACATCATATGGTCACCAGTTATATTTGATGTAATGTAGGATGCTCTGATTCTTTTTCGCATCAGTGTTGGTGATCATCTGGGATCAGCTTCGTCCTCACTCCTGATTATCCTCAGTCTTAACATCATTGCCGGAGAACTGCTCACTCCACACCCAGGGATATATCCTCTACGCTAATGATATCATGGTCACCTGCGAGTCTCAACAAGAATTTGAACAACAAATCCAACGATAAAAAACTTCCCTCGATAATTACAGCTTGCACCTTAATCTCTGAAACACCGAGCAAATGGAATGTGGGGTTCCTAGTGATGGGTCTGTTAATATTGGTGGCATTAAATATTACAAGTCATCCGACTTCATATATCTGGGAACAGAACTCTGTCTGGATAGTCAGACACACCCAGATGTATAAAACAGAGTCAATGCAATTTAATGTGACTCCAACCACTGAGAAAACATGTCAGGGTCCTCTGCAATGGTACAGCCACATACTATATGGCAACGACACCTCAGTGGCAAGAACAGCACTCGACATAAGACTGGAGGGGCAAAGATGACGAGGGAGATCCGAGAAATACTGACTGGATACTTCACCGCAGGACATGCGTCTAGCAAACGTCTCACCTGAACATGCACAAGATCAACACAAATAAAAGAATCCAGAAAATCACACCCTGCAAAGATGCTAAGGAGAAGGGAAATGTATTTTACAACAATTTACAGGGCAAGGGAACACCATAAAAAATTTCCACAATCTTCACAACTTTAAGGCCACTAATATACAGATTATTTTATACTGTTTGAGGTTTTCAGGTGTGTGTGTGTTATAACAATGTTTTCTATGGAATTTTATGGATTTTTTATAAGACTGATTGGATCTTCTCATATGTCCACAAATATTTTGTCTAGCCATATCATTAATATTATGCCTTACAGTGTAGCTAAGTTAAAAATTACAACGTTACATTACCCCTTAAACTAATTTCCACAATTTTAAAAGCATAACACTCCACACCAGTATATCTCTATATGAATTTTACAGCTAATTGGTCACTTACAAAATTTTCCCCAACCTTCACAAACATGGAGAACCGGACCTACATAAAATCATTAGTGTGTAACATATCAAAAGTAACAAAAAATAAGTCTTCTCACTACCATGAATACTTTATGTATTGTTAGGTAACTACAGTTAATAAACAATTCTTCAGAATGTTTACAAGCATTATGTTGCTAGTTGATACAGATTATTTTTCATGTTATGAAGCTATATGACTGTGAGAAAAAAATTCCACAAACCTAAGGATGCTCACATTTATGAGTTATTTTATGTATTTTGAACTCAAAAGAATCTGTAAACAATTTTCCACAAACTTCACAAATATGAATTCTTTTATGTACTACTAACTGATTAGCCCATGTAAATGTTTTTCCACAAATGTCACAAGTGTAACTCTGCTCACCTGTATGAATTCTTTTATGTTTTACAAGGCTACTATTAGCAGTAAAACATTTACCACAAACTTCACAAATATAATGCCACTCACGTGTATGAATTCTTTCATGTAACACTAAGTTATTAGCCTGTGTAAACGTTTTTCCACAAATTTCACAAACATAAGGCCGCTCACCTGTATGAATTCTTTTATGTACTACTAAGTTATTAGCCCGTGTAAATGTTTTCCCACAAATTTCACAAGTGTAAGAACACTCACTTCTATGAATTCTTTTATGTACTTCTAATTTATCAGCCCGTGTAAACGTTTTGATACAAATTTCACAAGTGTAAGGCTGCTAACCTGTATGAATTCTTTTATGTACTACTAACTTATTAGCCTGTGTAAAAGTTTTTTCCACAAATTTCACAAGTGTAAGGCCGCTCACCTGTATGAATTCTTTTATGTTCTACAAGGCTACTATTAGCAGTAAAATATTTACCACAAATTTCGCAAGTGTAAGGCCGCTCACCTGTATGAATTCTTTTATGTTCTACAAGGCTACTATTAGCAGTAAAATATTTACCACAAATTTCGCAAGTGTAAGGCCGCTCACCTGTATGAATTCTTTTATGTACTACTAAGTTATTAGCCTGTGTAAATGTTTTTCCACAAATTTCACAAGTATAAGGCTGCTCACCAGTATGAATTCTTTTATGTACTACTAACTGATTAGCCCATGTAAATGTTTTTCCACAAATGTTTCAAGTGTAACGCCGCTCACCTGTATGAATTCTTTTATGTTTTAAAAGACTACTATTAGCAGTAAAACATTTACCACAAACTTCACAAATATAATGCCGCTCACGTGTATGAATTCTTTCATGTAACACTAAGTTATTAGCCTGTGTAAACGTTTTTCCACAAATTTCACAAACATAAGGCCGCTCACCTGTATGAATTCTTTTATGTACTACTAAGTTATTAGCCTGTGTAAATGTTTTTCCACAAATTTCACAAGTGTAAGGCTGCTCACCAGTATGAATTCTTTTATGTACTACTAACTGATTAGCCCATGTAAATGTTTTTTCACAAATGTCACAAGTGTAACGCCGCTCACCTGTATGAATTCTTTTATGTTTTACAAGGCTACTATTAGCAGTAAAAGATTTACCACAAATTTCACAAATATAATGCCGCTCACCTGTATGAATTCTTTCATGTAACACTAAGTTATATGCCTGTGTAAATGTTTTTCCACAAATTTCACAAGTGTACGGCCGCTCACCTGTATGAATTCTTTTATGTACTACTAATTGATTTACCCGTGTAAACGTTTTTCCACAAATTTCACAAGTGTTAGGACACTCACCTGTATGAATTCTTTTATGTAGTACTAATTGATCAGCGCATGTAAACGTTTTTATACAAATTTCACAAGTATAAGACCGCTCACCTGTATGAATTCTTTTATGTGTTACTAATTGATTAGCCTGTGTAAATGTTTTTCTACAAATTTCACAAGTATAAGGCTGCTCACGTGTATGAATTCTTTTATGTTCCACAAGGCTACCATTAGCAGTATAACATTTACCACAAACTTCACAAACATAAGGCCGCTCACCTGTATGAATTCTTTTATGTATTACTAAGTGATTAGCTTGTGTAAAGGTTTTTCCACAAATTTCACAAGTATAAGGCCGCTCACCGGTATGAATTCTTTTATGTAACTACTAAGTTATTAGCCTTTGTAAATGTTTTTCCACAAATTTCACAAGTGTAAGGCCGTACACCTGTATGAATTCTTTTATGTACTGTAAGGCATTTGCAAGAAAAATCTTTTCCACAAACATCACAGGCATAAGGACATTCACCTGTATGAATTCTTTTATGTTGTGCAAGGATAGTATTAGCAGTAAAACATTTACCACAAACTTCACAAGCATAAGGCTGGTATATCTCAGGGATTATTTTCCGAGTTATTAGGAGGTCAGAATTCATAAAAGGCTCTCCACACATTCTGAAAGCATAAGGCTGCTGCAGATCATCAGTAGGAATGACTTGATGATACCTAGAAACAAATTAACACTGGTAAATTTAGCATAATACCATTCCTATAGTTAATAAACTAGTGGTTATTATTTGGAACTCTCAGAACAGGTTTCTATTAATCTCTATATAATATTTTAAAAAAACTTGAATTTATACAGCCCAATAGCTCCAAGATATAAAGTATATCACTATTTTATAGTTTTTCATGCATTTGGACATTACTTTTGTATTCCATTAACTATAGATCATATACATAATTATGTATATAATTAGTTGATTTTATGAAGCTGGAGTAAAAAGTAGAAAATATATATATTTAATACATTTGCTATATCAAAAATATTTCTCTCTCTTACCACACTCTTCAACACTTTCCTATATACAAGTGCCCATTATCTTATAAAATCTCTATATTTCAGTAATATATAGTAATATATATATTTAAGTAATATATATTACCAACACCATTTTCACACCTACAACTAGCAGAGTACCTGGCATTGCCTAGTCTAATCGGGACTGATTTAGCCACACACTACTTTTATATTTCCGATATAAATCATTCATACCAAGTTTTATTAATCTGGAACCAGCCATTTTCATAAGTAAAATAAACATTGATATACCTAAATGATTCTCAGGATGGAGTAAATTGGATGCTGTGATACAGAATGTAAGTTTCATTTTGTTCAAGGCTGCATTTCAACCCAACCACACCATCTGTTAAAGTGTCTCCTCCATAGTCAAAACATCTACTATCTGTGCATAAATCTGTATCTGGAATATATCTGTCTTCCAGTATCATGTATAAAGTATGGATTTTTCATGGGTTTTCACAATGTTTAAGCTTAGGGTACAAGGTAAAATCTGATATACATATGACATTTATTTTATAAATATTCTGGCATAACTTAAAAGACCTGATTTCTTTGGCAGGATTTAAAACTGTGGGTTTCTATAAAGAACACTGGAAATTAAAAGAGGTGGGAGTAAAGAGGGAAAGTGGTTGGCCTATTGTAAACCTAATATATACAGTATTTTTCGGCTTGTTTTAATGTACATGGGTGAAAAATTACCTTCAACATTGGATAGAAAATAGTAGCTTTGTATAAAGAATAATGACACTATTTGTAAAAACTAATAAGGACAGGTATTTTTCCCTTTATTTTAAAGTAAATATGCAAAGTTCCATCAAAATCAGAAAAAAATATTGGTTTACATACGAATTAAGGGGTGTAAAAGAGGAAATGGAAGTAGTTTTTGCTAGTCAGAAAACTTCTCCATGAAAAAATACATATATGTGCCATCTTTCATGGTGATCCACCAAATGGTGTTGAGTGTAGCTTTGTGAGAACATTGATAAAGACTGAGGAAATGTAAAGGGGAGAGGTGTTTGGTTTTTTTGTTTATTTTAAAGTATACGTGTACAAGGTTCCAACGAAATCAGATAAAAAAGTGGTTTTGTATAAAAATTAAGGATTATAAAAAGGGGGGAGTGGTTTTGGAATTTTTTTGCCATAAACCTTCTCTTTAAAAAAGAAATGCATGTGCCAACTTTCATCATGATTGGTCAAACGGAGTCAATGTCTATTAATCTCAGATATACTAACACCCTCTTGTATATATAAGATTTGATTTTCAAATGACATAAGCTCTATATACAAACTAGGATCACTATGTTAGGATTAATATCATTAATTGTAGTTTATATTACTTCCATTATGCAGCACAATAGTTAAGTTATTCAATAATTTTCAATTTGCACCTCTGTGCAGAAGAAAATTCAATCACTTTACTAAATATGTTGATCAAGCACACAGAGATCAAATTCATTTATTTTAGCAGCATCTCAGTAGGCAAGGTTATTTTCATAGTGCATTATAATTGCATAAATTGTCTTAATGTATCTGTAAATGATTAGGCAGCAAAAGCAAAATAGCCTGAATAATTACTGAGTTATAACAGCTATAGATGAAAATACTTATATATATATATTATAGATTACTTAATTAACAAAACATGAGGCATAGTGAATTTTCTATAGAATATAATATATTCAAATGACACTATACATTGTGTTGTTACAACTCTTACATTGTAAATAGCCTGTAATACGCACAAATATTAGGGTCAATGAAATTATTTTAGTAAATGAGATTACATTTAAAGTGTTTGCAAATAATTTATACCAAGTTCTATTTCTTTACTGATACGTGTTGTGGAGTAATTAAATAAAATTAATTAATAAGTTTACTATCAGTGTTATATTGTAATATAACTCTTTTCAATAAGTCTTTTATAGTGCAGAGCATTAATACAATGCTCTAGGGTACCATGCCCAGTGAACCTGCTGATACTGCATGATATTTCGGGGATCCAGTTTTCCAACGCCATCATATACATAAGTGCCAGACGTGGCAACTGCCTTGTACCTTTCTAGCCTGCCAGATGGCCAAATTCTCGAAAACAGCTTAGCAGCCTAGACTATATGAGCAACTTCAGCTATACTTCGTAGTGGAAACTGAAATGTTTCCCCTCATATTAACATCTATGATGTTTTCTCAATATGGACATTCAGTTTATGCTGCAATGATGATAGTGGCATATTATGTCTATAATTACCAATTATGAATATTGATCTAATATAATTTTCTGGTTTTAACTGTTATCAGACCTTTAGAATCAATCATTTCTAGCCACTACATAACCACCACAGTAAAAATGAGAATTCAGAAAAGTGATGTCAGTCTCTTGCTAGATACTATAGACACCTGGTATAACTGACACTTGGGGTTATTAAACACTGAATGTGCTAATCACATTAATATTAAAGATCAGTTGTTATCAAGGGTAATGTCACAAAGTTTTTTTTTTCTGTAGGTAGCATGAAGCCTGACCGTCTATTAATTTATGTTAAGTACAGCAGACTTTATTTCAATTTAAGGATCCACATATTTTGAATTAAAACTGTGTACTTTATCTACATTATTTTTAGTTTTATCATACTAACAGAATTTAAAGAAAATAGTTTAGTAATCTGCTCAAATAAAAATCCACAGTATTTGAGAACATCATTTCAAATGATCCCTAGTCTTAGCAGATCTTTTTATCCTGATCCTGTTAAACAATAGCCTAAAATGAAATATAATTTCATAAGTATATGAAAGAAGCATTTGTCATACTGGATATTAATAAAAGAATTACGTAAAATCAACTCCGTAAATATCGACTTTATGTAGAAATTGATATAAACAGTACTATCTGACTGAATCATAAACAAACAAAAATGAATACTACATGCCAACAGGATTAGTAATATTGAAAACCGTAAAATTGTAATAGGGATGTAAGGGTAATCAGCCTCTTCCTACCAAACGTCAATCTCTCCTTCACGTGGAGCACCCTGCTTGCAGGGATGAGGCTCTGGTGACTGAAATACTCCTGGTATAAGGAGTCAGCCACTGCTTGCCAAAGGCCTCCTCATGAAGGGCAGAAAAGCGGGAAGTGGCTCTGGCCACCCTCTTGCTCTTGGACTTTGGAACAGCCCATAAAGGCAGATAAATGAGAAATAATCAATAGCGTGAAAATGCAGAAGGCAACAGGAAGCCGCTAAGGGAAGCCCTAAAGGTATCCCAAAGATTTTTAATCCTCTTAAATTCCTGTGTAAAATATTCCAGAGGTAAAATAGCCCCCAATCTGATATCCAGGTGGAGTCTGCTCAGGGGGGAGTCATTAGAACAGATAGAAACATTCTATGAGTCGGAGTGTGGAATGATAGAAATTTGAATAGGGCAGGCAGGTTAGATAACGTAAAAAGGGAGATGGAACGACTTTAGTTAGATATCATTGGGACTAGTTAAAATAACTGGAAGGATGCACAGGATTTCTGGTCTGGGAACACATAATAATCAATACAAAAGCTGTAGGTGGAGTACTGGTAGTAGAATTTGTAATGAATAAGAGAATAGGAAAATGGGTGAGATTAGTGACAGAATTATTATGATGATGGTAGAAACTATGCCTGCTCCAAGCACGTTAGTACAAGTGTGTATGGCAATGTCACAGTAAGATGAAGAAACAGGGAAAACATACACTTAAATTGAAGAATTAATCCAAAATATGAAACGGGAGGAAAGTCTAATAATCATTGGTGACTGGAATGTGGCAGCTAGAGAAGGAAAAGTGGTTAATATAGTAGGAAATTTTGGTCTAGGAGAAAGATATGAGTGAGGAAGCCGGTTTATAGAATTTTGTAAAAAATATAAACTCATCATGAAGAACACTTAAGAACCATGCATGAAAGTTCAATATGTGGAAACGCCCCGGCGATACAGGTAAATATCGCGTAGATTATATAATGGTTAAACCGACTCAGGAATCAAGTTCTAGACTGTCAATCATATCCAGGAGCAGACATTGACTAACCAGAATCTCATAGGCTCACGTTCAATAGAATACAGAAGCAATACTAATGGAACAGACTGGAAGTAAACAGTCTGAATCAATCTAATAGGAGGGGAAAATTTGCAAAGATTGTAGATGTGGGGCTAACAAATAACTCCAATGGAGTTCAACTGATGATGAATGGACTGGGTTGAGGAGAGAAATAATCAAAAGTGGTAAAGAAACATTAGGCTTTAGGGAACAAGCTACCTGGAAACCTTGGACCACAGAAGAAACTTTGGAGTTGATGGATCAGAGAACAAGGAACAAAAATGTCCAGGATGAAGCAGGGAGAAAGCAATACAGACAATTTAGAATTCAAATAAACAGTAAATGCAAAAATGCAAAAGAAAAAAGCCTGCAAGAAAAAAAAGTGAAAAAGCAGAAAAGGAAATGGTCATAGATAAAATAGATGTGGCATATAGGAAGATAAACAGAAGTTTGGAGAAATAAAGAAAAGAGGTATACACATTAAATCTGCAGATGGGAAACATTTTAAGCACAGAAAGTAGAATAAACCAAAGGAAGATATATAGAGAGAAACAATATGATGGTGTTGATTTGAAAACAGTGGACTGGAAAAAAGGGTGACATCAATTTTGATGATATAGGAAATCCCGTTTTACATGACACAATTTGATGATTTGAAAACTAATAAGGCAGTTGGGATTGACGAGATTCCTGCAGATCTTCTGAAACTCCTAGGGGAAGAAGGAAGATAAAGATTATTGAAACTTATATCAAAAAATTATGAAACAGAAGAGATTCAAATTGATTTTAATAAAAGTACTATCTTTACACTTCTGAAGGTAGCACAAGCTGCTAAATGTGAGAACTGCTTGCACTATAAGTATGGCATTCCATGCTTTAAAATTACTTATCAGAATAAGATATAAAAAAAGTGGTAGTAGAAGAGATAGTAGGTGAAGATAGGAGTATAGGAAAAAACTGTGGCGCAAGAGAAGTGATTCTGGCCTTAAGATTAATACTTGAAGTGCAAATACAGAAAAATAATGACACTTTTATGGTAATTGTTGATTTAGAAAAAAACAGACAGGATAGAAATTTTGAAGAAGTTAGGTCTAAAATATGGAGAAAGAAGATGCTGCTAATGTTTGGGACAACTCTAACAGCATGCACTGTGAAACAGGAGTTGAAATTATTTGAGTCATGGGTGATGGCATGGGCAGCAATTGGGTGCTTTGGGTTCCGTGTGAACACCGTCTGTCAGTGGCCATTTATTCTTATGGAAAGTGGATTTGTGGTGAAACCTATATATGAAACCAGGCAGTGGTTGCATGTTAACTGGTATATTACATGGGAGGTTTTGCAGGTTGAGTGTATTTATATGTACCATAGCCTCCAGCCATTTCCTCAATAATGAAACATAGTTTTGTTCTAATATACAATGATATCAAGCAAAGAAGATGTAAACTAAAACCTATAACTGTAAAGTATAAGCATTATTTAGAAACTAAAATAGTATGGCTTGATCTTACCTCGTTTGCAAAAATGAGGAAGGAGGATGTGTGGAGTCCTGATGCAGATGAAGCCCGGTCAAATTTTTGAATATTTGTCGGCAATGCATACATATATACGATGGGCAGGAAACAGCTGTGAGATGTTCAAATACATGTCTTATCAGAGAACTCCAAGAAAAAAACACGTGTGCACAAATAGCACACAGAACTTGCATTTCTGTTTCTTGCTTTAAAGTAATTTTACTGTTATGATAAGGTGTATGGGCACACAATGTTGACAGATCTGAGAAAATGAAACCACACTGTTTACAAATATACCGTGGAGATTTTACAAGTGTCTCATGGCAGAACACATGTCTTATTAGCAAATCCTTTGTATTGTAAATATGCAGACATTTAGCACACATGAACTCTAGTGTCCCAATAATTGATGTGTTTTCTACCTCACCAGTATCCTCTTGGTCACGGCACCGAGCAAGGCTTTGTTGAAATTCAATTGTTGCCCTACAAAGAGAATAATATCAGTTCATTTCCTATGGGTATGTGCTAAAATTAATGGGTTAAGTTACATACAGGCATATGATACATTAAAAACCAGTTACAATTATATATACTAGATATATTTTAAACTGCTGCACTTTATACTAAAATACATTGGTTAAGTATTGTATCTTACTACAGAACTATGTCAGAAAGCAGTTGATTTCTAAAACACTTAACAAAAACACATTAATTCATAACTTTAATTTGATGAAAGTCTCAGCAAACAAAGATAAGGAAGTTTCTATTCTAATATTTCTGTACTAAAATGGTTCTTAATATTAAAAGTAGTTATAGGTGGAGGGAACAAACAAATAACAATACACTCTTTAGATTTTACTATTGTATTAGTGATAATACAATTCCATAATGGTGACAATGAAACTACTGTTAAGCACTGAAAATAGAACAGGGAAAATTACTACAGATGAAGGCAGGAAGGCCAGACAAACAGAATAAAAAAAAACTCACAAAATTCACGATATATCAGCTGATAGCCTTAGTTGTGTAGAAGGAGAGTCAGATGGTGGGGGAAAGATGTGAGCATATCCAGACCTACCACCATTAGAAATTTTGATGTGTATCTAATTACAGTGGCGGCCTTGGCTATTACGAGGCCCTGGGTGGCAGATCTTTGCGAGGCCCTTGTCCTTTGTACAAAATATGTTAACCGCAAGTAGGTATTTCTGATGATCGACGAAAAATGCAAACATCATAAAAAATATATTTCGAGTTTTAAAATATCAATTAGAAGACTTATTAAAAGTTAGCAAACATAAAGATGACAAATTTTTAAGGACAAACTGAAGTACATTATGGTCTTTAAAGATATACGCAGGGATCTAAAAATGATGTTTGTGGCTTTTCTTGAGACCTAAAATATTTAATTACAGCACAAGAATCTAACGAATGAGCTATGTCATTTTCAATTCAATAATAGAAAGGGCCGAAAACCGATCATGTGGCATCGAATTCCTCAAATATGTTTTAATAATTTTTTACTTCTTTCTGCTGACGCAACTGAATTACGTCTGGTGACAATAATTCTCAAGGCTACTTCGATAGTGGGGTACACTTCAGTAATTCAGTTAATGTTTTTTCTATTATTACTTCATCACCGAGATAACGCCGTCGTTTTCTTCTTATACACGGATAAACGTATTCAGTTCTTCATGCAATTCTTGTCCATCAATATCAGATGTTTCCCCTGCTGTTATAAAAATGTGACATTGAATAAATCTAAATGAGAAATTTTGATAAGGTAGTTATTAATATACACTAACAATTAACCGACTTTATTTTATTGTTATCACTAATCTAAAGATAAAATATTTTTTAAACATAAACTTTAATTAACTTGGGTAGCTGCGTGAGGCCCCTCCAAGAGCGAGGCCCTGGGCGATTGCCCTGTTCGCCACCCCCTAAGGCCGCCTCTGTCTAATTATTAGTCATTTTCAGATACAAGACCTTCTTAATAATGTTCACCATATGAAAAAGTTTCCAGTGAAAAGACCAAAATTATTATTTACAAATTTGTTGGAAGCAATAATTTCATATGGTGTGCAACATCAGTACTCATCTGAAGTTTGATTAATGATAAGCAATAATTATTTATTACAAATATACAATATTCCTGATGACTATAATGATTAGGGATGAATGAGAAGTGTGCTAAATAACAATAAAAATGTATGCAGCAAAGAGTTCTACATAAATTAGTTCAGATAATCCAGTGCTGATGGCTATGTAATAATAGATAATATGAAGAAGGTTCCAGTAGAGATGGGGAGAATCAATTTGAACAGACAGAAAACCAGGAGCTGCCATTGTGCTGAGTCACAAAGTGGCTGAACTAGATGAGCGTCCAAGTTGTCTCATCTATACTGTAAACATTATATTTATAAGTAATCCCAGGGATAATACAATATAGGATGCATTATTAAAACCTAGTGGCGTCCATTAATGCTGACTATGCTTGGTAATGTTCAGCATACAGAACAAGTAGCAGTAGTAGTAGTAGTCATAGTGTTTTAGATTTAATACGTGCTTTAAGAAATAAATGAGCAAGTTTAGTGAAGATAATGTTACCCCTTGAGGAATAGATTGAATTTTTTGGTGCCTAATTTGAGAAAGCTCGATAAAAATGCATTTAAACTACCAAAAAAGTGAAGAAAAAGAATCAAAGTAGTAGAAAACTGACAGAAGATGTAGTATGTTAAAATATAAGTGTCAGATGTGGAAGAATAAATATTGAACATAAAGTTCCAAATATCTCTCTCTCTCTCTCTCTCTCTCACACACACACACACACTCTCACATGTGGACACGCTAACAAACACACAAATAAAAGGAAGGATAGGCAAAGTAAATCTATCACTCAATGCAGAAGAAGGAAGGAAGGAGGGATACCATGAAAAAATAAATATAAACACATTTTACCATATTATAGTATAATACTTCATCATGTCTACAGGTGAGAAATATAACAACAGAATCAATGAAATACATAACAAGGTCTACCAATCACACACATGGTAGGAACTGTGATGATGACGATGGAGGAGATACAGACAATCAACAATTGCAGGAAAGTACAATCTCTGAATATATTGTAAAAGTAATGAGATAAAATAAAAATTTGAATAGGAATATTTCACATTAAAAATTGGGAGGAATAAAGTCGACTGCTTAGTTTTTGCAAATGACTTTTCAACATTGACATTAAATATAGAGGAAGCAGCCACACAGAAAAAACTTCCAGAAAGAATCACCGTCACCACAAGCTTAGGATCTAAAAAAGAGAATAAAAAACTCATGACAAATACTGACCAATCTTACCTGGGACAGAGATTGGAAGGATTGCAAGGGTAAAGAAATTCAGATATTTTGGTGAGATCATACAAGAGAATGGACTAGAAAAAGCTATGGTGGATGATAGGATCTAAAAATTTGAGATAGCTTATAGGTGAATGAAAAGCATCAATTATAAGTACATCTCTTGGTACACCAAGGGGGAAACAGACATGTTATGACAAAGTGATGAACTTTTAGTCAATAGACTGCAAATGCAAACTACAATAATTTCCATTCATAACAGTTCTATCAATGGCTATGTTTGGGACACAAAGTTTTGATTTAACTGTAACAATATGAACATATTGCTGGAATTTGCTTCATTGTATTTCCTTCCTAATAAGAATTCCTCCGATAGCAAAAATGATTCCTGATTCACCCCAATGATCCTTAACCTTCTCAACCACCATTCTATACCTTCTTCTGGAAGATCATTTTGACAGATCTAGAGCCACACTGCAAATTTAAAGTCCCTTATCCATTTCATCTAAAAAAGCTTGCACGTTGTCTTCTAAATGAGACTCATATTATTAACTTCTGAGGCCTATTTCCATTTTTTGAGACATAAAAATGTGTCCAGATTGAATCTATATAATACCTTAACAGGTATGGTAAGAAGTCATCACTGCCTGTTAGTAATACATCGAAAATAACATCATTCTTGGAAGCTATATTCTATTCGATAGTCTGATGATTCCAGCTTCTTGTTCTGATTGCCCCTTCTGTCAGTTTGTAGATCGCACAAAACCAGTTATTTAATGATTTCACCTGTTACCTTGTCCGTAGTAACTTGTTTCAGATAATTATCCATAACTATCTGAACACCTTTGCTGACCCTCTGTTTTTCTAACTGAATCATTCTGATTTCTATTCAAGTGATTCTGTAGTTTCCTCTAACTATAAAATTGTTTATAGACAAATCCTTTGGTCACCTCTTCATTGGTGTTATTCATTGTTAAAAGATTTAAGTTCCTTGCTATTCTGCTGCCTCCATACTTTACCACAGATTTTGATAGAAAAGTGAACCTTAGTAACCAACAATGTGACTTTCAAATTTCAATACAGGGTTCAGTCTGTCTGGTTGAATTTCATGATCTGCAACCATTAATTTTGGTGAAGTTTCTGATAGTCATCAACTGTAATCCATGTGTAAATTATTTGCTAGAATATAGTGAATTCTGACTTTGAAGCAATAGCAGTGACTTCAATTCATGATGTTTACCTAACCTTTCCTTGTTTGAGGTTTATATCAAGACAAGTGGCGCATTTTCAGTTCATGCAGTTGATTATCCATTGGCCACAGACTACACGGTTGGAGTTAAGGTGATAAGCTGATATAGTAACCCCTGTGTATCAGGTGTACTCCTCACAACCTGTTTCAATCCTATTGTATTTCATTATATCATCTGTAAAACAACCCTAAATTCTGACCATAACCCATCAACAAAATCATTCGTTAGAATAATGACAGCAATGCCATTTTTCTTGGTGATTGCTTAATTCTTTTATATCTATCTCAACTGCACTGTGACTACTTATTCTATCAACCAACTGTGACTCTACACAGTTACCACCTCATATAATTAGGAACAAGCAGCCATACACTAAACAGATTAGTCAGTTACCAAGATATTCAACATAATAATACAATGAAACCAGATCATACATTAAGCAGTTTTGCCATCAATTCTACCTGATGCTTAGTAATTTCTCAATTACAATAATATTACAATTGTTCTTACTAACTAAGAATGGAGCTAATGGTCATACCTATCTGAAATATGCCGTGACAAAAAACCATCGCATCTTCTGAGACAACTTTCTGAAATGAACAGTAATATCTTATATTAGAAGTCTAGTTTTGCATATCTAACAATAAAACCAGTACAAACACAGATATATACGAGGGGCAGTCAAAAAGTTCCCAGAATTTCATTGTAACTCTTTATTAAAAAAGATAAGTACACATTTACCTAATCTCCTTCAAAGAAGGCTCCTTCTGAACACACATACTTGCTCCACCACTTCTGCCATTGCTGGAAACAATTATGAAAATCCTGTTTTGGTATCTTCTGAAGTACAGCCGTCACTTTGGTTTTGATGTCTTAAATGGTTACCTTTGAGGCTCATTTTCATCTCGGGAAAGAGCCAGAAATCTGATGGCGCTAAATCCAGTGAGTAGGGAGGCTGGTGGAAGACTGGAATGTTCTTTTCTGCAAGCCATGTCTGCACAACAATCGATGTGTGGGAGGGAGCATTGTCGTGATGCAGTGATCATCCTCCTTGCTGGGACACCATCGGATTTCTGGCACTTTCCCAAGATGAAAATGGGCCCCAAAGGTAGCTATTTTGCCACCGTAGAAGACATCAAAACCAAAGCGATGGATGTACTTCGGAAGATACCAAAACATGATTTTCATCGTTGTTTCCAGCAA
The DNA here is from genome assembly GCA_031002005.1 of Vandiemenella viatica. Classification (NCBI taxonomy): domain Eukaryota; kingdom Metazoa; phylum Arthropoda; class Insecta; order Orthoptera; family Morabidae; genus Vandiemenella; species Vandiemenella viatica. The sequence goes on from JARYHS010015546.1 coordinate 27,861, forward strand.
TGGCAGGAGCGGTTGAGCAAGTGTGTGTGTTCAGAAGGAGACTTCTTTGAAGGAGATGTGTACCTTTCTTTTGTTAATAAAGAGTTACAATGAAATTCCGGAAACTTTTTGACTGCCCCTCGTATCTACAGTATCAATAAATAACAAACTATTACTGAGACAGCTGAAGATGTGGCTACTTTCAATGAGCTGTTAATATGAAAAAATTCATGAATATTAAGTATGACACATAAAAATATATAAATTTTTAAATAAATACACTTAAATTCTAGAACTTCTTCCATAATGTCACAAATTTAAATAAGTTAAGAACATAAATAATCATCACATCATCATTTCTGTCTATCAGCAGATTTTAGTTTACCACAAATATATCAGTGAGAAGGGTTGCTAGGGTTTGGGAGAGACTATATTAACATATTCCACACAAATGTCACCCCTAAAGGTGGATGAATCAGAAATGATCAACAGCATGAGAATATACAGGGTGTCCCAGAATTATCTTTACAACTTTAACATTGAATAAATTATGTTTGGAACGAGATATCACAATGCAGTTTTTTGCATGTTACAGAGTATCTCTTAAAGTTTTTTTCTGTTTCATTTCAGGTGCAGTTTGCTGACAAGTAGGTAGTTACATCACATTTATTGAAAATGTACACCCCGCAGGAAAAAGCTCAGTGTGTTTCCGACAGTCATCTTCCAGCAGGATGGTGCACCTCCGCATTGGGCTCATGATGTCCGTGATTTTCTAGATAAACAATTTCCTGGTTGGTGGATAGGAAGACTGGCCGCCTCGTTCACCTGACATAACCCCCTTGGATTTCTTTCTTTGGGATACATAAAAGACATCGTGTATCAAACCCCGGTTAGAAATTTGGCTAATCTCAGGCAGAGGATTTCTGCAGCAATTACGACAGTTGATCAAGGGATGCTCCAAAGAACTTGGCAAGAAATTGAATATCGCTATGATATTGTATGGGCAACAAATGGTGCACACGATTGAAATGTTCTAGAGACAGAAACAAAACTTTGAGAGATACTCTTCAAAGTGCAAAAACCTGCATTGTGATATCTCGTTCCAAACATAATTTATTCAATGTCAAAGTTGTAAAGATAATTCTAGGACACCCTGTAGAATGCAACTCATTGTATTAAAGACCCAAAGGTCATCCTGAGCCCATGTGATCCTCTCACATTATAGTACAGAACTGATGGCTTCTTGCTAGGTAAAATGTTCCTACACGTAAAACAGACCCCATTCAGATAACTTGATGGGGACTGCTCAGGGAGGAGTCTTCAAAATAGACAGAAATATTCTAAAAATTGAATGTAGAATGAAGTCTGAAAAGGACAAGAAGGTCAGGAAACCTTAAAAATAGAGATGGGATTAGTGAGATTAAGTAGAAGGATACACAGGATCTCTGGTTGGGGAAAGAGTATAATTAGCAGCACAAGCTGTCAGTAGAGTTACTGGGATAGGATTTATAATAAACAAGAGAGAAGGGAAAAAGGTGAGTTATTATAAATAGTCTCCGACATGTGTAGTGGATGAATAGAAGAAATATTCAAAACAAAGGGAAAAAAACTTACTAGTCAAATAAATGGTTTAGTAAAAAGGAATAACTGGTTTTCATATGGTGATACTATCCTGAATTTAGCTATTGCTGAAACAGCTTTGAAATCAATATTATTGTAAATATCCAGTACCAAAGAAGGCAGACAATAAAATGTGATCTTTTGTAGGATAGCCTTTGGGTTGATTGCCTATTTAAGATAGCAATTAATTAGGTGATACGTGAGTAATGATGTTACAATGTATACCTGTTACTGTAGCCAACTACAAGCTTTGTGAAAATGTTTAAAACACAGATGAAGAACATTGCAGACTCAACTGAATGGCTCCCAATGGCATGTCCGTCACTCTAAATAAAGAGCTCTACCTTGGATATACAACCTCATTTTGTTAAATGATAGTATACACAATCAGGGGAAGAGAAATCATATAATAATATAAAATAGATTAAGTTAATTTTATATGTAAGTTAGTGAGAAACAGAAATTTTTTGTCCCTGGAAGGTTTTTTTCCCTCCCAGATGAACAGTGTGTAGATTACACAGATGTAATCGTTTCAAAGCTTCTGAGACAGTGAGGTGACACTACTCAAGGCAGTGACGTTTACCTTCAGTGAGATCACAAAAGCTTAAAGTGGCAACAGAAACAACTGTCATTATTAAATGCGACCTATCCATAATCTGTACATCATGATCATCATCAGCTTCCAGCCGCTGGCGGGGTCTGCTGGGAACAAAAGCCTCACCGGTGCTTCCTGTCTAAGCACCATATCTCTTCTTCCACTGTCTCCTAATGTCCTCTTTCTACCACACATTCCTTAACAAATTTAACCCATATGTCCCTCGGTCTTCCTCTATGACTCTTCCGTTTCAGCTCCATGCCCAGCATCTTCCTTGGTAACTTCTTATCTCCCATTCTCTTTAGATGCACATACCATGGTAATCTAGATTTTTCTATTCTCTGTTGTAATGGTTCTTCCTTTACCAGCTCCCCGAGTCTCTCATTCCTTGTTCTGTCCCTTCTCGATACTCCTATTCCTCTGAAATTTCATTTCCACAGCTTATGCTCTCCCTTTGTTCCTCTCCTTTATCACCCATGTTTCAGATCCATATGTTAAAACTGGCACAATGTAAATTTTACAGATTGCCTCTTTTCTTTTTTGCAGAAGACCCCTACTTCATAAAAGACTTCTAACACTCTTAAAAAAATCTATCTGCACATCTTCCTCTCTCACTTATGCCCATACTTTTTCCTCCATTAATCTATCCAACTTCCCAAATATTAGAAACATTTTGCTTGTACATGTAGATATTTAATATGACCATTTCAGAAATATATTATACACAAATTGTTATAATATTTACCTGTTTCACTAAAAGCACTTGTTTTATTAATCGTTTTAAATCATCATGCCTGATACACAACTACACAGAGCAAAACATAAGTGAGCATTTTAGTAAGATAGGAATAAACATCACTGAGAAACATACCTCTTTTTAACACAAATATATAACTAATGTAACAGGAAACTTGTGATAGTATATAACATAAGCAATAAAATGATAACAGCTGATGTGAAATATCTGAATGGTTAAGAAAAAAATTAATTTTTCTTTCTTCAGTTTTTATATTTTGACACAACTACGAATCAATCACTGTCTACTAAAGAACACATATCTAATAAATTTACAATACACTACAGCACTACACATCTAACTAGATCGGCTAAAACAGGAGGAAAGATATTCAACATAACAACTAGCGAAAACCAAGATTATTGGTCACCTCAAAAGCTTCATTCATAATCAACATATTGCTAATCAGACAACTTTAAATAAATTAAGAGAAAACAGCTAGATAAAACTTACTGTACGGCACATAAAAAGGTAAATGGCAATCCAGTGAAAAAGTCTAGTGCCTGTAACACAAACCTCAGTGGCAATTTCCCTACATGCCTGAGAACAAATTGTGCATATTCTTACCTTAATATCCATCACACATTAATATATATATTATTTATTAACTCCTTAAATAACTTGTCCAGTTCCTCAGTTCTCTACCAACAAATGAAACTTTTTCCACCCCCTTCCCTTAATCTGATGATAATGTATTGTCATTGTACTCTATTCCATCCCACACACTGTTTCTAAATCTTCCGACAACATTTATACTGTCCTCATCACCAGTATATACCCTGTACACGCTCTCAATTCTCGTCATATGCCTTCTCTCCAACAATGATTCCCAATGCAATTATTTTATCATTTCAGACACAGATGGCATCCTTTGGTAATTTCCACAGACAAATCTAGTTACCCTTCTTTGCCTACCATCTAAATTCACTATATAATACTCATCCTGTAGGTCCCATAACATCCCACAATACTCTAGCAAGAGTCTGACAAAAGTTTTCTAACCCTTTCTCGTATTTCCTCAGCACGTCCTCTCAGTAACATCTCCAACACATGTAATACCCTGAACGCTTTAACTACAACCTTCCCAATGTACCCTCGGCAATTCATCGCATTACCAACTCATATTCACAGTTATTTACATTTTATTCCATCAGCAAGCAAACCCCTTAAGCTGTAAATCATTAAAAAAAATTCTACCTGTGTACTTAATAAGTTGTCTGTTCTTGCAATTTATTTCATTCCATATCTATCCACAAAACTAGATGTCTTTGCTACATCTATTTGTATTTATTTTCAATCCTCACTCAAAATAATCCTGCATTGTGCATGGCTTTATGTCATCTGTACACAGCTGAAAAACTGATTGTATAATCAACAGAAATGGTTGCAATAAATTATAATGTGGTGCTACTGTTTTCCCACACACCTGCATTTATATTGTGTTCTCCACTTACACTCATTGCTTCCTATCCAGAAGGATAAATTTTCATGTATTCCAATGGTGTTATCATTTTTCACAACCATTCTATGGCTATCTCTATCAAATGCCTTACAAAGGCCCAGTGCCACACTATCTACCGTAGCAGCAGTGTACACGTCAACATTAATCCAATATTTCCGTATTGACAAGTATCAGCAAACAATTTTAGAAGACTATTGCCATTGTTTCTTAGCCATTTATATAAGACAGGGATACGAGTGGTCCTGTTAGGTTCCCCCGAGGGCCGCCAGATTCAGCATCTAAAGCAGTGGAGACTTCTCTACCGACGTCGATGTTTTGAGCCATTCACAACTCTTGTTTTAAAAATTTGTGTGCTCAGTTAATTGTTATGAGACAACTCAGTGGAACCGTACCAAAGGCTTACTGGAAAACTAAAAACTGCATCAGCTCACGATCCTTCGTCAATAAGTTTGAACAGCTCGTGAGACCTAGGTGACGTGATGGATATTTGACTGAACAGATGTGTCTGCTACAGAGGGTCAGGCTACTTGGGAGGGACTGGTTAGGCTGTAGGGGAATCATTGTTTCAAAATGAAAGAGTGGGAAATGTCGGAGTAGTAATACTGGAGCACGTTGTGTTTGAAGTCCATACAAGAGTGCTAACTACCATTCAATATAGAAATATCTATATCAGAGATAAAGATATGAGAGCAAAATCGGGTAAAATTTAGGAACAGTTGTTAAAGGCACCAAGGAGAAGGTGATTCTGATACGTATGCTGATGAAAACAAAACCACAGAACTAATTCTACAGTTTTTTCTCTAAAAAAAAAATAAAAAAAAAAAAAAATAGGGAGGTTGGATCATGAGAGGATCATCTCTGCCACTAGTTGTCTGAGATCATGTTTTATTTGAAACAACTGAGCAAGAGAAATCTGTGATAGAAATGCAGGGCTTTTACTTTTTCATATATACAATTAAATTTGTACTGCAAGTTAAAGGGCTTATAAATAGCAAGTGTGTACTGGCGCATATGTGAGTCAGCTAGAACAGAGAGGGAGGAGGGGGATGAATCGAACTGGTCCTTGCAATAAGTCAGCCCCAAACAATGTTAATTTCTTTCACTAACAAGAATAGGGCACCTCTGTCCATTACAAAAAGTAATTAGCCAAGAGTTCATTGAGATTTCTGGTTATCAGAAGAAGTCATTACTCAAAACATAGATTAGGATAGAGCCGTGCAGTACAGCAAACGTTATGGTGAACAAAGCATGGGAGATAAGTTTTGATGGATGGTAGCTGGCTCTAATTGTGATGTGTGAGTGCAGACTTTCGTGGCATAAGGATGCACTGTGATCTTCTCGGGTGTCCAGCTCGATAGTGTCGTAGTGTTTGAACAAAGTCATCTGGTTGGAAACCTGCGAAGATTAAATTCACTCTTATTTGTTTATTGTATAGTAGCCTTGGTAATAATTTTTTTTTAATAATATATAGTGAGACATATGAGGCGACAGTAGGGATATTGAATTGTGATGTTTTATGGACTATATTTACAGTTTGATGAACAGGGCAAGAATTAAGTAGGGAATACAGAAGTAAGTAAGAGGCCTGGCTTAGCTGGCAGACTAAGCTGAGCACAAACTATGGGAACCTAATACTGCTGAAGGATATTACAGCCACAATGAGTCCTGGATAGTAAACCAGTGTTTCTCAAACTCATAGCTCCACATAACCCTATTAAATGTCCCAGTCAAAGGCAAACCCCCTGGAAAAAATTACTTTTATTTTAAAAAATAAAGATTTTTTAAAAGCAATAGTAGAAAACATCAACATGTAATTAATTAATTAATGTGATGGATGGGCCTGTCCTTTGTTGCATGATAGTCAATTTAAATCTTAATTGAGATTCAGCCTTCAGTCAATTCCTGTATTTCAGTTTTATCTTGACCACGTGCAAAAACCCATTCTCACACAAGCAACCTATAACAAATTTTGCCTTAATAAAAAAAAAGTAAAATAAAAAAAAAGGATTTCAGTAGCTTCAAGTCAAGAATAACTATAATCAAAACGTTAACAAGGAAGTGACAAACGGAATGATTAGTCGCACATGCAGAAACGTGCGTAACAGTCAGTCAGCCGCCATAATGCAAATCTTGTCACGAGCCCCCTACAATCAACTGGCAAACACCAAGAGGTTCGCATAGCCCACTATGAGAAACCCTGTTGGAAACGATTCTCTCCTCCGGAGGTAAATCAATCAGAAGATCATGCAGACAACACTGTCTCAATGAAGGATCCAAAAGTATTGGAGCAAATATAGAGCATTACATCTGCTATATAATCCAACCTTTAAAATACAGGACTCAAACAATAAACCATTGACAGGTTTTTCTTCCTGTGATTAGATCAATGACACACAGGAATGAGCTGCCATAAAATGTGTTTATTGCAGCCAGAGAGAGTGCAAGAGAATTCTAGGCAGGGCTCACATGTTCTTGATTTATAAATATCATACACACGAGGATGTAAAATTGTCTTATATGAGAATTAGCTTAAAAACCAAACCAACTTAAATCACTCCTGAACATGAAAACTACACTATTGAAACAAATTATTGTTGAAATGGAGCCATCAAAACTTACACAACTACAACAATTACAATTGTCATAATACATAGAAAATAACATATTCATAGTAATTGCGGTAGACTATGTGCCATGGTGCTAATTTACGCATACAGCTTTCTTTAATATAGGCTGAATTCTGCCTTTCAAATTTTATTCCTGCCCCTGACACTGTTATCTGCAGTTGAAAGTTAATCTGAAGTGGCCACAGACCCCTGTAACAATTACCTAACTGCTGAATGCGAAAGCGAGCGGACACGAACGTGGGAGCATTATTCTATCACTTCCCGTGACTCCCCAGGCATCTGAACAGCCCACAACCAATCAGCAGAGTGTCCCCACCTGTGTCTATGCTCTATGGCAGCAGCTGCTCCCCTGCTACTGGCTGGCTGTGCCGAGGCTGTCCCCGTGACAGACACGGATTCGATCTCGTTCCTAGGTTTCTACCCCAACCCCCACCCTATCGATTAATGTGGAGGGGATTCTGTGGGCCTATCAAATAACTCCGTAATGCCGTCATCTCCCTCGGATGCGGTCACACTAGTGGGGAGAGTCCGCTGCATCAGCGTTCTACTTAGAGTCCGACGCCTGGCAACTCGGCGGTTTCGTATGCCCACTGCTCCGTAATCAGGCGTTAGGTAATTGTTTACGAACTGTTACAGTGACCTGTGACCACTACAAATCCACAATCTTGTATGTGAAAATTTGTATGTGATATCCATCTGTAACACGAAAAGAATTTCTAAATGTTTATATCTTAACATACTAATGTTGGTATACTGTTTTTACCTTAACTCTCTTCATTATATCTAACAACAAAAGCATACAGGCATGGAGTTTCGGGTAATATTTGGATTGTGATACTGCTACAACCACTTACCACCTCTGATGTAAACTCTTCCGGGAAGAGAGAGTGTGACATCGCTGTATTTCCATGTGTGATGTGTTCAGACTTTGATCAATTTGTGAATACATGTCAGGCTACTAGAATGTAACTGATAGTAATAATAATAAAAAAAAAATTATGGATTGAAAAAGTTAAAGAAAATTATTACTTGCACAGTTAATAATATTATTAAAATATCAAGATCATTCTAAACTGATAATCGGTTCCTGTAATGTTAACGTCACTAGTCACAATTCCGTTGATTTCTACCAGATTCCATTCTTCTATAGTTCCTTGAGTGGCTGAAATTGCTATTAAAATCAGACATATAACATAAAATATTTATATAAAAAATATTGTGCTTAGGTTGTAACGCAGCTTGGACCATACTAACAGAGATAGATATGATTTGCAAATTGGGTATCAGCGATATCGTGTGAGACGGTTACATTTCACTATGGTCTAGGCTGCATTAATACGTATACGACAGTAACTGCGATAGATATGAAATAGAAATTAGGTAACCGCAATAAGGTGTTCAATAGTTACGTTTCAGTGTGGTCCAGCCTGCATCAACACCTCATTGCTAATGGATTTGTTCCTGTACTACTGGTACAAAATTAACAATTTTACGATATTGGTGATGGACTACTTTTTGTGGAAGGACCCGTTAATGACATTTAAAGCTGCATGCAGAATTTATACGTCACATTCAGTAACACAATGACGTCATACTCTCTCCATCCAGAAGTGTTTACATCGCGAGGCGGTAAGTGATTCGAGTGGTATCCGATTCCAGGTATTACCAATCACTACGTAATTATATAAATCACTATATTACTAAATATGAAATATTAATGGTAATAAAATATTTTTGTCAACTTAATGATGGCAAGTATCACCACGTTGAATCGATAGAAGTCGGGCAATTTTGCTGTACTCAAATATCGCATTTCAATGGATTTCACGTAAGTTTTCTGCTGGTCCAGGCCATATTTCAACCTAACCATAACCACCAGAGAGAAAACAAAACAGTTTATGTCGTTATAATTCTTGTACCAACACTGTTATTATGCTATCGTGATCTATATGCCAGAAAACCTTTTGTCTCATTCTGGATAATTATACTAATATTCAAAATTGTTATTATTAATAATAAATTATAGATATATCACATCTGGTTTGTTCCCACCTTAAAAAATCCGAACATGCAAGAAACACCATTTATAAATGCTGGAGTATGAGTAAGTCATCAGTAACAGCAACAATTTGTGTATACAATGTTGTCCACGATAAGGAAAGTAGTGAGTGGTAGCAGTATCGCGATTTAGATATTACCCAGGGTTTCATAGCATCGTTATAACTGTGTTATTTACAGCAAACATAACTGATTATTTTAACAAGGCAGACCTATATGTCACTGAGAAACTTACCTCAGCTCTAAAGCAATCACTGGGACTCGTCAAGGAATTGTCATTTTTGTTTGAAAACTGTTGCACATGTTCATTTGGTGATACTGTTTAATATATGTTGCTCTTAGAGCTGTAAAATACATACATACCTCACAAACTTCACTAAAAAAGTGCCGTAATGCTATACTGTGAGAAGCCTTACAGCGAAGTATAATGACCATGGACACGTTCTTTGAATGATATTATTTGATAGTATGTTGCTATAAAAGTACATATATGGAAAAGATTACACACTAAAAAAAACTTTGAACCATAAGCGAATGTTGGTTGCCTCATTTACCTACAAATTTACGACGTCCAACGATAATAGGCATTACATTGTCAAGAAACATATCTGCATGTTGTGTCCAAGATGTTAATATTCTACAGCATTTATCAAAGAATGTTGCAGCAAAATGGCATTTGGTTCTTGTTGTTAAAACATAATTAGCTAGAAATTTAGTTTCATGAAACATGTAAGTTGTTATTATTTTCAAGCAGAATCATTAACGGCGCCTATGGACAGGTTGGAATGTGGCCTGGACCAAAATGGACATAGACACTTCATTTTGTAGCTTAATGGACTTTAAATTTTGTTTTTATAATAAAGTTGGTTTGGTTTTCATCGCTGTTGGTCACTGATGCATTTTGTTGCACGCAATATTATTATCGCTGGAAGTCACATATGATAACAACTTGTGTCCTTCCATGGCTTAGAGTGTAATGTTACAGCAATTTTTATATTATTTTTCATGAAATTTGTGCATTATACACTATCTTGATGTGTGTAATAGAAACATATTAATAAATAATATAGTCGAAGGAATGATAGCATTACGATTATACATTGCTGTAACCTTTCTCCCAGTCACTCGCCGCATTACGTTATGGCTCTTTTTGTATGAAGTTTGTGAGGATGCATATATTTCACAGCTCTAGGAACAACATTATAATAATATAATGAACGTGTGCAACAGTTTTCAGACCAAAACGACAATTCCTTGATGAGTGCCAGTGATTGTGCTATCGATCACACCTCTTCCCAAAAGCACAATAGAAGAAACATAAATAATTTGTCGTTACATTTGTGGTGTAATAAGAGGATACTAACTGATAAGAAATCACCGATTGCAACAAACATGTTCAAAAAATAATAATTTTCTTTTTATACTTTTCTTAAATTTTGACAACAGTCTCTACATCGGTGCCAGTCTGTTGTGTAGACACCAGACTTGCAGCGCACTGCCAGAACATCACATCTAAGTAATTGTAAGTAAAAGAAGAGGGCTAGATATTCCAGGAAATAATCATCAGACTACTAGACACCGGTTGACCTCTAAAGCATGTGTCATTTAGAACATACCGTTAGTCAAATCAACACAAATAATAAATCAGGTTAAAATACATAACTTCACAACTCATTCTAAGCAAATGGGATTGCAGTGAACATTTTGAGTGTCGATACAACAAAAACATGAATGTGTTGCTAAACAGCCGAGGAAACAGCGGTAACACGTTAATATGTCAGAACCTACAAAAATTGTCCTATCAGTCTGAAATTTGGTACACACATTCCTTGGGCGATAATATTTGATTAAAAGTGAATAACGTAAGTTTGGAATGTGTGGAAATAAGGTAAAATCACTTCAAATGCGACTAGATGCACGTTATTACGCAGGAAATACACGTTATTACATGTTGATATTTATTCTATGAGTTTCTTAGTCTTAATTCTAGGTCAAGGCTGCATTTCAACCTAACCACAACTGCTATTAGCAAAAAATTAAACCAACTTAAATGCTCTGTATAAAACATTCGTTACATACAACCAATGTTTTACCCTGGAAGGTTGGCTGCCATGCAATATATCTTAGCACTGAAAAAAAAAAAAAAAAAAAATATATATATATATATATATATATATATATATGCCAGCCCGCATGGAGAAATTGTAAATGTTACCGATTTTCTACTTATTATGTATCTCCAATTTGCATCTGGAAAGCAGTTATTATTCAATAATGAAGATTAAAAATTGCGTGTAATAAATGTCAACAGCTATTAACGTGTGTTTCTTGCATAATAACATGTATGGGGATTACTGGAGAACGCGATACCGGTAGAACTACTTTCCGCCGCGCAAAACAATGACGTCACAACATGGCGCCTATGACGTAAACACCATCCAACACAGCAACAAATGTAACTAACGGGACAGCACGGGAACTAGGGGGTTATCTGGGCGGGGAACAAAAACAGTCAATATATTAACCCATATAAAGGGTAAAAACCAAAAAATGGTATCGTCATCTCCAATAAACCCCCACCCGCCCAACTGTATAACACGATACCACAATCTTGAAATCAAACATCACTTGAAAACTAAATTAGAACACATGCAATCTAATAAAATTTTACACCAAAATCATGATATCCTAAGCACTTTCAAACCATCCGTTCCATTGGAAACGCGATTCCGCTATATCAACATTAAATAACATACTTTTAATACTTCTACACACGAATCATCATCAAAGAATAATTAGTCCTACTTTATAATAAACCCTAAACCATTTTTTCCGACTGCAAAATTACGCACGAATAAAACGTACACCAATACAAAACAGATAAATCTACTTCGTAAATAATTACTAAATAAATCTTCCGTTAGACCATTATAAAATAATAATGCCAAATCCTAAAACAATTAAGATGTCCAATAATACCAAACTTTCTTCCGCCAGAAAAATTAAAAATTCGCGGAAAACGTTGTCGCAAGAAACGAACGAGAAAAAAATTACCAATTCACTAAACAAAAAACGTATTAACTTTTACAAACACATGAACCCTTACCGTATCAGTAGCCAACTAACCTTACTAATTAAAAAACAAAAAAGCAACTACAACACATAACCCACAATGTCTCATTAACCACCGACACTTATATCAAAACACTCACCAACATAAAATACCCCTCAATCCACCACTAAAACTTCCCACAAACACAAGACCGAAAACACACCAATAACTATAAAGAACCAACTACAAACATACACTTTCACTACATTCATCCTAAATACACAAACAATGTCTCTTCAATCACATAACGGAAACCCATTTGCAAAATCTTCAACACCAATACCATCGATTCACAATTCTACCACCCAACACAAGTCACGACACAACACTCCATCATAAAATAAACACATCCGCAATCCGACCAAACACTGACCGCCTATAAATACCCACAATATGTATCGACATCCAATATATATCGAAAATCTCAGATCGAATTCCTCCGCGCAGACACAATGTTATTGTACCGGAATCGCGATCTCCAGTACACCCCATGTATGTCCCTACCCACATTTCGAGTGAGTGTACTTAATTTGTATATGCTTGCAAGCTTCTATATACACTTTTATTCAAACATTATCGCCTAAGGAACATACGTGCCAAATATAAAAGCAATGTGACAATCATTGTAGATTCCCACGTATTGACGTGGGGCCGAAACAGCTTGTTTTCTGAATAGTAGGCCTACTGAAAAATTTTCACACCTTTCCATTAAAGTGAAAACTGACGTTCTGTATAGTTTTAAAAACATCCATATTGAACACTGTAAACTGATTGGAATATACACGACTTCTGCAAAGCAATTTGTTTGTACGTTGCAGCTAAGATAGTTAAATACACGGTGAATATCAGAGGATTCCACTTATACAGATTAATGAGTAACATGAGCTCGCTCAACACAGTACATCAAGCACAGAGCTAACAGACTAGTAATCACGAGGCGAATAAAAACAACCGCCATGTTGTGAAGCAGCAATACATGAACTGTACGACTCCATACACACTCAAAAGAAGTAAACCCACGTCTTCTTTAATGCGGACGGCATTAACTGTCTCCATACCGCCTCCTCTTGTTGTCTGGACAGAGACAATATATAGAGACTATCCACGGCCGGCAAAAACTCTGGCGAAGTATCGCTAGCGCTCCAAGCGGTTGTACCTGGAAACACGCTGTGTCGTCACCTAACGCGGCAATTTTGAAATGCTTATGACGCCGCCAGGCCGCTGGTAACGCGGCAATTATGAAATTCTATGAACCCGTCCCCTCCCCCTCCCTTACCCCGCTTATGGCATTTCATGTATTGGTATAATTTATGTATAGTAATGTATCCTTTCTATTAATTTTTTTATAATAATTTTCATTTAATTAATTAATTTTTTGCTTATTATTTTAGTATTTATTTAGTTTCTCTTTTACCAAACAGCAGGACAATTGGAAAAATAATGAAGGGAAACTGAAATAACAATAACAAAAATAAGTATTTTGTTTTGAATTTTTATTATCTCTGTTTAAAATTAAATAATAGGAATAATCAATTAAAACAGGATTATACAGCATATTTAGTTACATATATACATAACTATACAGCAATTTAGATATGATACATTATACACATATTAGGTACAATTTACAACATCCATGAACAATTGTACAGAGTATTCAGAGATGATATATTATATGCCCGACCTCATTACACTTCACATACAATTTGCAGTACCCCCCCTCTACCTGACCCACTCCCTCTCCCTCAGGTACCTGGAGCTCCTCACTCCTCTCTCCAGTGTCATTCCTCGCAGAGAACCTGTAAAGGAAAAAAAAAAACACTCATTGCAGCAAGACTGTACTGGAAATATCTCCTTTCTTATAACAATGAAATAAATAATAAACTGAAATGTGAACTTAACAAATACACAGACATATCAAAAATCTTGACACAAAAGCATCCACAGCATGATCAAGCATGAAAGTTACAAGTAATATTTGAACAAAAGGGCGCTGTTTCTATTTACAAAAAAAAAAAAAAAACCATATGAAATAATGTGAAAGTGGTTGTGGACAAAAATTGCTATTTGGGCACATGTATCATCACTATTAAATTTCAAATATATGATATCAAATATGCAAAGTTTCTGTATAAACTAATGTAGCAAGCAAACTGGCCCCTAAGATGAAAAGAAATGATACTCAATTCCATATGGCAAATATAACGCTTGTAAGTGACATTGAAGTTACAGCAGAAGTTACTTCGATCTCTTTCACATAAGGCAACATACTAGTGCTTTACATTAAAATTCCATCAGACTTTAATGGATTATCTAATCTTCAGTTTTAAAATAACTTGCTGAAACTGTCTCACGAGTGCAAGGCCCAGATTCTGGCTCATTACACTGCTTACACACACACATACAAAAAAAAAATACATCGAGAATGTCTTGTAAGCAATTATCAAGAAAATGTCTAATAAAGTGATATTTAGTAGGAAGGATAGCATGGAATGAAGATAAATTCCAAGTACTTATAACAGTTATAAATAGGTAATTCTTACCTATCGGTCCAAGTTCAGGAACAAATGGGGGGTAGTGATCACCCACTTGGAGAAGTAATTCTGTATGTGGAGCACCTTGAAAAAAAAAAAAAAAAGGTTAATTACTTACTCAATATTATAGGAAGGGTGTTAAATACATCTACATAATAATAACTTCTTAACATTTGTATTCATACAATACATTCCACAGATCCCAGCAAAATCTCTTGTGGAAATGTTTTACAACAAAATCATTAGAATACAGATGTATACATAAGAAAATACTGATAAAACCATTGAAAAGAATGGTAATGTTGCTTTCACATTGATGGCACTTGTGTTAGAGCAGTGACTGTACAGGCAACGATGTAAACAACGAAAGACATCAAAGACTGTATAAAAGCTATACCACCTACTACCAATTTGATAAATTAATTCTCTCGTGTCGATAGCAATCCTACCTATTGTTATTCACTGTAACTACTATTATAAATAAATACTACTATGACGAGTTCTACTTATTTATCTTTAAAATTTTAAAACTTTGATTTCTGCTAGGCCTACATTCCTTCAAAATTATCTGCTAACTGATAGATCATGTTATGTACTTGGAATACATCTACAATGTCTCCAGTTACATCGTTGCCTGTACAGTCACTGCTCTAACACAAGTGCCATCAATGTAGAAAGCAACATTTCCAAAAGAATCCTACTGCACAGTTGTTTGAAAATAAGTATTTAACTCATCCTCTAGAATTTAATGTTATCTCTTGATAGACATTCAAAATGTGTTGTGATCTTGTAGAATTTATTTGTCCTTCAATATATGACTTCTATTTTGAACAAATGACAGCATTATAATCCTTGTGAATATGTCTGTCATCACTAGTGTTACAACTGTGCTTTTAAGTAATTGTTTTAATTGCAGCAAATGTAATAACCTACAATGACAATGTGGGTACATATGTGGACACCAATGCTAAAATCCCTAACTTCTAGAACAACTCTGTGTTATGCTATTAGTGACAATTGCAGTTAACAAACCAAGGAGAAACATTAATTCACAGCTTAAAAAATGAAATATTCAACCTCTACGGAAATTATATTTCGTCAATACTCGAAAACAGTATACCTTCAGTAATGAAAGCTGATAATGCATATCCTCTGACGAATATTATTTTAGGCCTCCAAACAATAACAAATTTTGATAAAATTAAAAATTTACGCCGTTTTCCTCCCTGACGTTGGCACACAAATGTTATATCAAACGTTATTGCATTTCAGTTGCATTGGTATCGTGTTCTCGAGTAAACTGAAAGATTCACTTTAAACATAGGCAATATAAAAACATAATATTTCTATTACCTTGCGTTGGAATGGCGTACGGCATCAAATGTTTACTTTCAGGATTCATGCAACACATCCTTTCGAAATGAAGTGAACAAAGAAAGGAATTATTAGTCACATCACCAGCAATTCCCCACAACTTCTTCCACAATTCACACACTGCTTCTCTTTTCACAGGAAACCTGTGAAAAGATATTCCCTCGACTGCACATCGTGGATTACTTGCAAGACGGCATTCTAAAAAAAGAAGAAGAAAATAACTGATATTTTTACAGAATGATAACAACAATGGTTAACAACAGAAATATTAATTTCCTCACAAAACTTCTACTTACTTGCAACAAGTACAATAACGGCGAACATCTTCTTCCACACGGGGCACAAGTAGAACCGAAATTGAAAGAATGGTAACTGAAATTGCAACTGAAAAATACTGTTTGATTATTTGATATAACAAACAAAGCAACGCCAGGTATCAGACAAACATACAGATCCCAACAGACACAGTAATCGCAATCACGTGGGATCAGTAGCAGCCAGAGACAGCGATATCTGGCGGTGGATACTATAACTGCTTGACGATCTATCGCCGACGCTAGCGCTCCAAGCGGTTGTACCGAGGACTAACTTACTGGTCCAACTTGCCGATTGGACGTGGAACCGCTCTGGTCTGGACAGAGTAATAAGCAGTATTACCTACTACTAAAGTCACAGCAAACACAACGTAAACACACAAAGCTGATACCTAATGGTTTTAATACAAAGATACTGCGTGTTCAAACGAAGCATTCCATTCACAGTTACGAGTGTTTCATTAACTGGGGACAAAAATATTCCGATCTTGATAAATGTGACAGGATTACTTTCTCAAATGTATGTAAATAAAAAAGCCAAATAAACGGAAGTTTCGTATCATTTTCCTCAATTTCATATCATACATTAGTAATATATAATGAGATGATGGTTAATAAAGCAATTAATTCAACTGAATTAGGACGCTGGGCATGCATAGTTAGCAATTATACATTTCTCAGTAGGCCTTTTTTCCGTTGTAAAATAATTGTAGAAGGGATAAATTAGCAAAAAAATTAACCAGATAAAGAAAGCAACACATAATATATACACCTCAGCATAACAGACATTCACCTCAGCATCAAATGGTACACCACACTACAAACTAAATAAAAATAACAGCATGTAATGACCTATAGCAACAATGACACACATAAAAATTTAAAAATATGTTTTTTTTTAAATTCTATAATTCGAAAAAAATGAGGACGGACGACTCGGTATAGAAAAAATCATCACACAAGTCACCATATTACACAACTCAGAAAAACAGACAAATGTATAATGACGGAAAACTCAACACAGTGATCAGGCACACAGAAAACTCTAAACAAGGTACAACAAACATGAAAGAGAACTAAAATCAAATAATCATCTAACATTAATTTCTTACTTCAGACTGATTGAGTTCTAGTATTTGTCACGGTGGCGAATATTCAAACACACGTAGTTTTCCATCTCACCGTTATTTACCTGTCTTAGATTCGGCGGTTTTCAGCAGCCGTCAAGGCGAATGCGGGCACGATTGCCAAATTTCAACTTCAGCGACCACACATTTCACAAACAAAAAATACACTTCTCACTCGCTGAATATAGTTACACTGTTCTCAGGCAAATGACAACACTTCACTTCCCCTATTATTATTTACTAGCCCCAAAACCCGTCACGGGATTAACAGAGTCTTATTGTAATTTATTTTTCTGCAGTTGCTTAACTAAATAGAATTGTCATGAAATAAAGTTCATTGCTATTTATCATCCCTTGTGCGGTAAAAAAAGCTTCAGTTGTCAACTTGGTCCAGGACGCATTTCAGCCTAACCCCAACTCCGCTAATATTGCCGCTAGAAAAGCAAAGCTTCAATCAAACGGGAATTAATACATTCCCTGCATGCCGATGACGTCAGTATAGACGTAAAGAATGCTTCTGGCTGTAGTATCTTGGCGAACGAGAGCAGTGAAATTTCAGGGGAGGAGCGAATTATATTGTTTCTGGTTTTCTAGGGCGTTGGAACGAGAACAATTTTTAGGTTTTGAAGATTTGACTCCCATAAACGAAACTCTATTCCTTCTGGACTGACAATTTTGTAACTTCCATTCGTTTTGAGCTGGAAAATGTATTGGACGAGGGTACAATGGGTGTATGTATCATTACTGCAGGAAAGAATGGAAATGTTTATAGAATAATACATACCGGATCACCGTGTTTTCACTGCACGAGTCACAAACCAAACTAAGCTGTGAACGACTTACAGCAATTAGTAACGACAAAAAAATAAAATTTCCACAATATTATAAATAATTAAATTGTTTCGTGTAATGATTTTCGTCGAGAATACGCCATATAAATCAGCGTTTCTCAACCTTTTTCAGTGAAATGTCAAAAATGATTCTGTAAACCACTAACTTGTATGAGCCTAAGATTTTACTTCTTTGTATATTATTAATAAACTCTACTAATGGTAATTGACACTAACCGTGATCCCTTAAAATCTATATCTTCATTAACGTCCTAATTTAAAGGTCTTGAAATATTATTTAAATCGAAATACTTGCTGCTTACCAGAGGATTGGAAAAGTGCGATAGTAGTGCCGGTACATAAATGAGGGGTGAGAAATAGAGTCGAAAATTATAGGCCTATTAGCTTGACTTCCGTGGTAAGTAAATTAATGGGAAGACTGATATGCAACCACATCAGAAATGTATGTGAGGAGGGTAAGTGGTTTTCAAGTAGGGAAAATGGTTTCAGGCAAGGATATTCATGTGAATCTCAGTTGGTGGGATATATGCAAGATATTTTGAATGAAGTGGACAAGGGGTGTCAGACTGATAGCACTAGATCTTTCAAAATGCTTTTTACAGAGTGAACCATAAAATGTTAAAAAATAAGGTAAATCTATTGGAGTGGATCACAAAGTGATTTGCTGGCTAGAAGAATTTTTAAAAGGTAGAAAACAAAAAGTTACGGTAGGAAATGAGGTATCAAAAGAAATGGAAGTAAAAATGGGAGTACCGCAGGGTAGCGTATTGGGACCATTGTTATTCATTATACTAATGCATAATTGTGTTGATTGTTTACTATCAGAAATTATATTCTTTGCAGATGACATAATGCTATATAAAAGCATCAAAACGGTTGAGGATTGTAAACAGTTGCAGAGTGATCTGGACTGGTCATCTAGTTGGGTTGGTAAACATGGGATTAAGATAAATGCAAAGAACAGTCAGCTTATTAGATGCACAAATAAGAAACTGAAGGTTTGTTATGATTATAAGGTGGGGAAAGAATTACTTAATGAAGACTTGAAATGTAAATATCTTGGCATTACATTTGATAACAAGCTTAACTGGGCAGATAACATTGGACAGGTAGTAGGAAAAGGTTTCAAAATTCTGCCTTTTTTGGAGAGGGTGATGAGGGGACGTATGAGAGAAGTAAAGGAATTGGGTTACAAAACTTTGGTCAGACCATTGCTCGAATATGGTAGTGTAGTATGGGACCCACATTATGGATATCAAATACAGGAGTTGGAGAAGGAGCAAAGAAGGGCTGCTAGATTTGTTTCTGGAAATTATCGCAGTACGCAATCAGTAACAGATATGCGGGGTCGGCGCTAGGAATTTCGGGCCCGGGCTAAAATGGAATTTTCTTTTTTAGCTCTACAAATTGTCCGGGCTACAATGGGCGAAATCTTGGCTTCGAGGCCAAGGGGCCCCCCCATCAGCCCGCGGGCCCCGGTACATTTGACCCACTTACCCCGCCTCCGCCCCCCTTAAAATCGGCCCGTAGATATGATAAAGGAGCTGGAATGGGATTCATTGGAAAACTGGAGGAGGGTGAAGAGGGTCATGGGAGTGTACAGGGCGTATACTGGCGATGAGGCATGGAAATACACTTCTGGAAATTGAAATAAGCACACCGTGAATTCATTGTCCCAGGAATGTGAAACTTTATATACACATTCCTGGGGTCAGATACAATACATGATCACACAGACAGAACCATAGGCACATAGACACAGGCAACAGAGCATGCACAATGTCGGCACTAGTACCGTGTATATCCTCCTTTCGCAGCAATGCAGGCTGCAATTCTCCCATGGAGACGATCGTAGAGGTGCTGGATGTAGTCCTGTGGAACGGCATGCCAAGCCATTTTCACCTGGCGCCTCAGCTGGACCAGCGTTCGTGCTGGACGTGCAGACCGCGTGAGATGACGTTTCATCCAGTCCCAAACATGCTCAATGGGGGACAGATCCGGAGATCTCGCTGGCCAGGGTAGTTGACTTACCCCTTCTAGAGCACGTTGGGTGGCACGGGATACATGTGGACGTGCATTGTCCTGTTGGAACAGCATGTTCCCTTGCCGGTCTAGGAATGGTAGAACGATGGGTTCGATGACGGTTTGAATGTACTGTGCACTGTTCAGTGTCCCCTCGACGATCACCAGAGGTGTACGGCCAGTGTAGGAGATCGCTCCCCACACCACGATGCCGGGTGTTGGCCCTGTGTGCCTCGGTCGTATGCAGTCCTGATTGTGGCGCTCACCTGCACGGCGCCAAACACGCATACGACCATCATTGGCACCAAGGCAGAAGCGACTCTCATCACTGAAGACGACACGTCTCCATTCGTCCCTCCATACACGCCTGTCGCGACACCACTGGAGGCGGGCTGCACGATGTTGGGGCGTGAGCGGAAGACGACCTAACGGTGCGCGGGACCGTAGCCCAGCTTCATGGAGACGGTTGCGAATGGTCCTCTCTGATACCCCAGGAGCAACAGTGTCCCTAATCTGCCGGGAAGTGGCGGTGCGGTCCCATACGGCACTGCGTAGGATGCGACGGTCTTGGTGTGCGTCCGTGCGTCGCTGCTGTCCGGACCCAGGTCGACGGGCACGTGCACCTTCCGCCGACTACTGGCGACAACATCGATGTACTGTGGAGACCTCACGCCCCACATGTTGAGCAATTCGGCGGTACGTCCACCCGGCGCCCCGCATGCCCACTATACTCCCTCGCTCAAAGTCCGTCAACTGCACATACGGTTCACGTACACGCTGTCGCGGCATGCTACCAGTGTTAAAGACTGAGATGGAGCTCCGTATGCCACGGCAAACTGGCTGACACTGACTGCGGCGGTGCCCAACCGCTGCGTAGCTAGCGCCCTTCGACGGCCAGCACTGCTGTTCCTGGTGTGTCCGCTGTGCCGTGCGTTTGATCATTGCTTGTACAGCCCTCTTATAGTGTCCGGAGCAAGTATGGTGCGTCAATGTGTTCTTATTTCAATTTCCAGGAGTATATATTGGTGTAAGAATAAAAAGTAATGCATGGAAGGGAAAAGATGACCATGACCACCAGCTGGCACTCGATTTCAGGCACAAAGGTGTAGGAAGATTCTCTTTTTTGGGTAAAGGTGTTAGGGATTGGATTAAATTACCAATTGAAATGAATAATTGGCCAAAAACGTTGAAAGAACTTAAAGTTAAAATTTTAAAGGATAAATGTAGGTGGAAGCAGAGAAGGGGGAAGATGGGTGTTTAGGGAAATTGCTACCGGAGCATGCACTCCATTACAATTTAATTTAATTAATAATTTAGCTTAATCCTCAAAGCCCTTCCGCTTTATCTGATGCCAACTGGAAATGTATTTAGTTAATACACTATTATAAAAACAATGCAGTTATATCCTCGTACCCTGGAAGTACCAGATGTTTGCTGATCATTGAAGTTTGGAAGGCTTTTAGAAATTACTTACAGCTTATACTTATCAGGGCCGGATTAAGACAGCGCGGGGCCCGTAGCAAATGTGGAGAAGAGGCCCTTGATTTTTACCGTACGGGGGAAAATTGTAGAGCTACCTCCTATTACGTGGTTAATCCGGTACTGATACTTATCATACAATTAAGCATTACGACCACTGTATGTGGACCATTTTTACTAACCATGGTATTTTTATACCAGCAAGAATAAAGAAATTGAAATTCTGCCGCGGACAGCAAGCCTCTCCCATCCTCGCGGACCAAAGGCTGGGATGCGCTGAAACACATCAAAGCTCTGCGACTCCCGTCGGTCCCAAAATACAAAAGCATCGCCACGTCCAGCGAACATTACTCCAAACACTGTCAAAACACGGAATTTCCCTACACACAAATTTTATACTAACATATAAAAAATATTTCGTTTTTAAGAAATATTTGCAGTACATTCGCCATTAATTTCTTGCTGCTGTGAAAATTATATTTCTTATTGTTCCTGCGATAATTGGGGATAGAATGAAAAACAACAACCGCGATGCGCGTGTTATCATTAAAAACAGAACATTAATTAGATCTTATTAATATTAATAAATAAATTACGCCAAAGCAATTGACTTTTTTGTATTTATTGCTCTCCCGTACGCGTTTCACTTCTTTTGCAGAAGCATCTTCATCGGGTTTTTTTTATTTTGTGGTCTATTGCATTTCTTTTAGCTCCATTCTCAGCATCAGTAAAGAAATGCAATAGACCACAAAATAAAAAACCCGATGAAGATGCTTCTGCAAAAGAAGTGAAACGCGTAGGTACGGGAGAGCAATAAATACAAAAAATTGCTTTGGCGTAATTTATTTATTATTATTACCAGCAATTGAGGTAAATGATCCACAACATCCAGATAATAAATTAGATCATTAATGTCCATACTCTGCTACAGATTTTAATATTCCTTAATTGTACAAGAAGTTTTACTGGTAATCAATTCAAAATATCTATTATTCACTAATGAGTACTGACTATTTCAACCCTTCAAGCTTGATTGCCCAGAAGAATATTGCATTTGACGTTAGGGATTGGAAATAAGCAAAATAATCAAATTTCGTCAAACTGATGTCAACTATTTCAATAATTTAACGAGTTCCCTGTGTGGCTGCACTCAGTGGCTTTAGTAAGTTGGTGGAATCTAGCCCCAATTTAAATTAAAAATAAAGCCATAAATTTTACACTTTCATATTAAATATTTTGTTTATACAAAATATTTGCAGCGAAATTTTGCCGTTAGTTCCTTACTAAGAGATTTTTTTATTGTGTCTGAAAAATTTGGGGATGGAAGGAAAAGTATTGTAATGGAAATTGTACAGTAAACCAAGAGAGCAAAGTCCTGTTCCAGTGGGCAGTATCTTTGCGTGTGGCCTGTTTGTCGTCAGCTGATTCGTGGCTTACCGCGTGTGTTGGCTGTGGTATTGTAATATCGCGTTGGAAACACGAGTGACGGAAGCAGTAAATGTGTAATTCATCATCCAGGAGGTATGTTCCTATCTTTATAGTGTTTGTGGAATTGAGCTGTTCCTGTGTTTCTTTTTACAATTCGGAGAAATAAAGTTCGTTATGCCCCCAATCATTACTCGGAAAAAGTGTGTATTGGTTATGGTATTGGCATTTTGCAATCGTAAATTAACTCATTTTATCTTTTCACATTATGCTTTCATAAGCAGTGGCGGCCCTAGGGCGGTGCGAGCGGTGCGACCGCACCGGGCGCCGTCATATGGGGGGCGCCGAAACTGCAGCGATAGATCGTGTGCGCGAAAAATGAAAAATAAATTCTGCAATAACCCAGCTTTCTGTTCGCATATTATTTTAACACACTGTTCATTCAGAAGCGTTTATAAGCGCAAAAGCTTCAGCTTGATGTATAGCCATATTCCGTCATAGAATCGTGTAACCTCGAGTTGCGACTCGAGTTATCTCGAGTTACTCGAATCAAGAAAATCACCAACTCGTCCCATAACTAACACTCTACGGTACCGCGTCTCCCACACTTGTTTCCTACTTCTTGGGCTGTAGTCTTGGAGTTCATTCGCATGCGGGTGCATGTTAATGGGGAGAGATTCAACCTACATGTTTATTTCTACCATATTATACCTAAGGGGACTGCAGTAAACGTTCGTATCGGAAATATTTACAAAACATAATGTGTCTTTTACAGACAAGACATGTGCTACAAAAAAAAAAAAAAAAAAAAAAAAAAAAAAAAAAAAAAAAAAAAAAAAAAAAACACGCGTACAGTAGTTAAAAAGAAATCAAAACGAAGGCAAAACTGAAAACTGAGAATGATTCAAAATTGCTTGCAAAATTTTTTAGGCATCTGAATCGTCGTCACTAGAACTAGTTCAACACGAGATGGAAGAAAACGTTATTTAATAGAAGTTCTTCAGGCGATGCTCATGATGATAAAGAGCAGCATGTATGAGAAATTTAACTATTGCTTGAACGTCGTCTGCAGTTCAAGATATTACAGAATGGAACATACCAGACATACCACCATTGTCGCCTGTTCAAGGTACAATTTATGATGATATTTCAGAATGGTCTGTGTTTTACTCTGCAGCCAGAATTATTTGAGCAACGGAAAAATCCCAAAAAAAAATCATCGACGTCATTTTTTGAATAAGCATTTTCAAAGAATAATGCCAAATGGAGAAACTTATAAAAGAAGATGGTTTGTTTACTTTGAATCTGCAGATTATATAATTCTTTCTGTTGTTTATTCAACAGAAGATTTCACTGTTATTGGGGCAAAGAAGGATTTGATGACTGGAGCTTCTCAAAAGCCATGAAAATTTCTCAAATCACCAGCGCATCATGCTCTGTTGAATAGAAGCGTTGATTCGGTTAAAGAACTTCAGTGTAATAGACAAGCATTTATAAATACAGACTGAAAACGAAAAATCACGATAGGGTGTAATACTCAAATTAATGTATTCGTTTTATATGCAATAATTTCTTGTTCAGAGGAAGCTTCGGATCTGAAACACTAAATACTTCAAATAATAGTAACTTCCTGGCAGGGCCGTATTTAGGCATAGGCTACCTAGGCTGTAGCCTAAAGGCCCGCACCACATAGGGGGCCGCACCACATGCAAAATTAAAAATAAGAAAACATAAACATATATTAGTCATTGCTTTCTGTTGACATCCGTGTGTTAATAATCACTATTGTGTTTTTAATCTTTCTTTATTGCTTGCTTTGGTGATCTTAATAATCTTTTATCGTTTGTTTTATTTTAATATGTAAGCCTACTGTTTCAAATGTTGTATTTAAACTTTTGAGCTTGTAATTCCTCAGGCTTTTACTGAGGGTGTTTGATTGCAAAAACATAATAAGGAGCGCTTTATCTATCGACCATCAGGTAAAAAATTGAACGTGTGAGTATCACTTAAGTCTCGGAAACGATACAGAAAGCAAACGCATTAAAAATGAAAGAAGTTCGTAATAAAAATTTGACTGTGAATAAGTCATCTAAATACCTTTCCATTACACTGAATTGAACTCCTGATGTCAGTCGCGTCGAACAATTATCTTTAACATTATTTTTGTTGACACTAACGAAGATGAAGCCCAAGAGCGTGAGTGTTTGTTGCTTACAAACCCGAAAGTGACCCTTCGGGAGCTGGACTCACTGGCCTGTGTATCGAGGAAATTTTGCAAAAGTTCGATTTTGACATAAATGATTGTTGAGGGCAAGGATATGACAATAGATCCAGTATAATAGGAAGAAACAAAGGGGTTCTAAAGCAGAATTCTGAACCAATATCTTCGAGCATTTTATAATCTATGTAGCTATCATTAATATTGGTAATAGCAGGTGGCGCAAAACATCACTTAAATCGGCTTCTTTGTCCAGATTTATTTTAAATCATTTATTCTATTCTGTCGATCAACAAAGAGGGGGAAGTGGTATCCAAGCACTTAAAAGTACTGTTTCTAAAAAAAAAATTGTTTTGAGAATTGAGTCCTCTAGCTTTGCTGTAGTTAGTTATCACTACTCTTCAGTTCGCAACGCCCTTCTGGAGACGAATTATTCAGTTGCAGCAACAGAGGCCTTGTCCTGAGCCAGATCATGGAACAATTTAAGTTCATAGCTCCAAGTACATATTCTAAGCAAGGTTATGCAGCCTGAAAGTGGATTTATGAAACACTTCACAATTGCTGGAAAACAGCTAGGAATTTGAGAAAGAATACCAGGTGTTATTCGTCTGCTCTGATAACAGCTAGAGAAATTACTTCTAAGGGTGGGACATATTCTTATTATTAAGACAATAAGATACCAAAGAAACCAAAGATTTTTTTTTTAGTGTGCGGCCGTAGTTGAAATAGCAAACCGGGTACAAAAGAACTGTCTACAATGAACGTGTTTTGGCAACGTGATCGATACAATTGAGAATGCGTTGGTCACACAACTCATAACAACTATCCAGATTTAATTATACAGTCTCGTTCTTACACATTATCGAAACAATTCCCGAAAAGTCAGAATCGGAATAATTCTGCGCACATGTTTGAAATAAGTTTAATTGATGGAGAAAAATGTGACCTATCCAGTTGTGAATTGATTGAGGAGCTTTCTAACTGAAACTATTGTTGATGGGGCTTGAATCAGCAGAACCAATACAAGTTCAATTTATGAAACAAAATGGTTGGCAGGATATGTTTCCGAATGTGCGGACAGCACTTCGAATTTTGCCAACCACACCTGTAACTGTCGTTTAAGGAGAACAAAGTTTCAGTAAACTAAAACTTGTCAAGAACTTATTCATGGTAAACGTTCACTCGAGATAGACTGTCAGATCTTGCAATTTCACCTATAGAAAATAATTAGTGTCCAAGGGCAAAAACGAGGAAGATGGCAATATAGGTCTTTTAGTTATGATTTTATTTCATTTTTTATTAAAAAAATATATTAAAAACTATGTGAATTTGACGGATACATGTTGTGAGCTTTGGGTACGCCATAATAGCTTAAATAATCTTTTTCAAACATATAGTGTTCCTTTTATAGTTGTTGTTTATCATTCATTCGCTGCTACCCTACACTAATCTTTCTGAGGTTTGAGTTATTATGAATATAGTATAAAGACTGTCTTCTGCCAGCGGCTTTGCTAGAGTGGAATACATACCGCATTCGTACACGTATTCATATTTAAATCCACGGGAACTACTTTTTTCGATCGGAATAAAAGTAGATAGCCAATAATATTATTCCAAATTTTATACTAAGCTGTTCAGCCATTTCGACGTGAAAACAATCATACAAACATTTACATATATAATATTAGTTGGATCTAAAAAATGTATGTTTATCTTCAGTCTATCTATAGGAAAACCTTAATCATGAATAAGTGACTGAACATTTGGGGCGCCACAATGAGATCTTGCACCACCTCAAAAACTTGCTAGGGCCGCCTCTGTTCATAAGTATCAGTTAAATATTCCACATACCTTCAATTTTTACTCTTTCATCAGTAGAAACATATGCACAGAAACTATGAATGTAATTTTCAATAATTTTAAGTTTGTTGAAGTTGTTTTAACAGTAGTTCACCACTACAATGCATCGATGTAGAACTGTTTACATTGTGGTTTAGTAAACAAAGGCATTCTTCCTATTAAGAGGGAAAACATTAATTTTTTGTGTTCGTCCAGTACGGTATCCTGATTTTATATCTTCTTGATTGGTCTGTATTTATTAATGGTTTTCTGATAGCTGTATGTTGCTAAGATACTGATTTATAGTTGTCTATACTTAGTTGATGCTGCATGTGAAGTTTTTATAAATATATTAAATATGTATTGTCAGGACAATGTTTAGTGTCACATAAATACTTGTATAAACTAAGAAAAAGATAAACGAAACTGTGTTACACCTCATTACATATGCCAGTGGTTTTAAATCAGGTAATATCTTTTAATTTCATTTTTTTAGTTCCTTAGGTTAAAAAAATAATTTGACAACACGTTAGAACTGTTATTGTTCCTTAATATATTTTACATCATGTTCTGATTTGATTTTACTATTGGTATTTGCTTTACTGTGGAGCCTTGGAATGCTGGCTGTGTATTGTTTGTCATACATAGTTCAAACAACTATGCAAGTATTTTGGCGTCTGCTGTTTCTTCTGCTTTGTAACAGTGTAATATTTTATGTGGCTGTCCCCAAATAGTTGCCAGGCTTGGTAGTCCTTCCCATTCTGTTTGGGCCTTATGGCCTAACAATACAAAGTATTTTAAAGACAATCTAAACTGAGGGATTATGTTACATGTATCTGAGAATTTTGTAAGCTTTTTAAAGCTACTGTTTGTTTCTTGTCTTCTATGCATTTCTATACCATTTATTCTGGTTATCATGAACCTTTTTGAGTTATTCCTGTGTGTGCCTCCAAAGGTTTCGACCCAAAACGAATGAAAAACCACCCTCTCTCCTACGCACCCCTCAATTTTTTTCAAATAGTCAAACAAAACCACAGTTTTTATCTGATATCAGTGGAACTTTGTACCAGTGAACTTTAAAACAAACAGAAAAAATACTGTCCACATTTGTCTGCAAAAAACCCACCCTTCTCCACCTATACACCCACTCCCAAACTTTTTGACAATATTCATACAAACACATAGTTTTTTATCCTGTTTTGATGAAAAACTGCATATGTATACTTTAAGACAAATACAAATATACTGTCCTGCATTTGGTTTTACAAGTCCTAACCTCTCTCCTCCTTGATGCACCCATAATTTATGCCAACGTTGTTCATACAAACCCATAGCTTTTATCTGATTTTGATAGTACTGAACACACGTGTGCTTTAATATAGATTGGTCTGGTAGCTCAGTGGTTAACGGACTTACTTTCAAAAGTTCCGACGTTTAGATCATGGTGGAAGCCTAATCTTTCAAGTATGGTATCTGATCATAGATCCGTGGTTTGGATTCCACCTTGTATTGTAGGTCCCAGAGGTATAGATCTTTTTTGCCCTACCTGTGACACAATAGCTTAGTACATCTTCGGGATATATCAGCCAACCTTCGACTTGTGGAATAAATTAGAATGTTTATAAAAAAAAATTTGTCTACATTTAGTTTGCAAAAAGAAACCATTGTTTTCCATACCCCACCTCCTCACCTTACTTTTTGCCAACGTTGTTCATGAACAACGTTGGGTTTGTATGAATACAAACCCACAGTTTTTAATCCAACTTGGATAGTACAGTACTTACCACTTGTATGCTTCAAAGAAAAATGGTCTGTAGCTGAATAGTTAATGTAATTACTTACAGAAGTTTCTGTCTTAGGTTGCGCTTTCAGATCCAGGGAGAAGCAGGAGTTTTTAGTTGTATTTGATAACCTGAGCGATGTCCGGATGTTCCATACTTCATATTCCACATTAAACTGTAAGTCCCAGAGAAAAGGAACTGGCCATCCTGCCTCTGACACAGTGGGCTGGTGCACCTCCTTCGGGAGGATTCAGCCAACCTTCAGGCTGTGGACTAAGTTTTATTTTCATTTAAAGTAAAGGTAAAAATACTGTCTATGTTTGGTTTACAAAATGTTAATCCCTCTCCTCCTTTAGGCAAGCCCTCATATTTTGCCAACATTGTTCGTACTAACCTATAGTTTTTATCTGGGTTTGATAGTACTTAGCTCGCCATAGGTTCGAATTCTGATGGAAGCAGGAATTTTTAAGACTTGAATATAACCAATGGTTTAGTATGCTCCATTAGGTTGTGGACTAAGTTAGTTTTTTTTACTTTAAAACAAAGAAAAGTTACTGTCTACTTTTGGTTTGCAAAATTAAACCCTTCTGCTTTATCCCCCTTATTTTTGCAAATATTCTTTATACAAACCAACTCTTTGTGCCCAATTATGATAGGACTTTGCATATGTTTACTTTAAAACAATGAGAAAAATATTTCCTACATTTAGTTCACAAATACCCACCACTCTCCCTAAGAAAAATTTGCACCTCGAACTATTCAATCTTTTTGAAAATATCTCGAAACTTGTAGGGAAAGTAACCAGAGTGCATATTTCCTATTAAATGGCATTGGACTGATTTCAACTGGACACTTACTGACCAAGAAATTGAAACTTGATATTTAAAAATCTACAGTTTTTAACCGATCCTAAAGGACCTTCATATACAGATGTTTTAAAATAAATGAAAAATGATGTTTACAAAACTGCACTCACTCTTCCCCTTCTACCCACATAATACTAATTTACACAAACAAGTTTTCCGTTTTTTTTTTTTTTAATTGGTATAGAAATCTGCCAGTGTAGAGGATTTTTATTATTTTTACAATCCAATCAAAAGGCATAAAACATTAGAACTTTCATAGCCAGTAGGCGAGAAACATGTAGACAGTATTTTTCTCTTTGGTTTAAAGCAAACGAAAAAAAAAGTAAATTAGTCCACAACTTGAAGGTTGGGTTAGATCCATTGAAGATGGCATACTAAGGAACTGATCATATACAACTCTTGGAAATTACCTGCTACCGCCAGAATTTGAACCTGGGAGGAGACCAAAAAAATGTTTAAAATGAAGAGTTAAGCCTCTGAGGTATCACAACGCTCTGTTTTTAAACATAGGTTTGCTAAGTACTATCAAAACTGATAAAAACTACAGTTCTCTTTTTGCAGAAAACGAAAAACCAAAAATATTGTATATCCCGAAGCACTAAAATCATTGTGTATAATTTATTTTGAATGTGTAAATGTGCATGTTTTATAGATACGTAACCATATAACAAAGAAAAAGGGGCATTGCAATTGTATGCTGGGCAAAGCTAGTTTAATAAAATTATCAATGGATACGGTAGACAGTAATAGCACTGATATACCACAGGAGATTGCTAATTTTACATTAACATTAGGAATATTACTGCTCACAGCACAGAAATAAAATGATCCGTGTTCAAGTCCAAGACTAGTGAGCTAACATGAGCCTAAATTTTTAAGGGTTTGGAGCTGCAGGATAAACGAATTTATAATGAGAGCAGTGATGATATTGATGTTTTTAAAGTGTGATATACATCGGCATTACGTGTTTTCTTTGCCCAGGTCTCCAATGGAAGAGACAGCAGAACGTCTGTTGAGCACTTTGTCGAAGGAGGAAGTGTTTTCCAGGCCACTTTTGCGGTTTCCTCAGTTCCTTGAGACTCTCCTGGAGGCTGGTGCCATCAGCTGCAGTGAGCTGGAGGTTATGAAGCGCAAGCTGGACTCTCCAGAGACAGCTCCACTTCTCATGAGTGCACTGTGTCGGGCAGGACACCTGCACCTGCTGCGGATGGCGCTGCAGCACCGCCCAGGTCTGGCCACGCTGGCTCTTGACAGTGCGTCGTCGACGCCCCTGCACGTGGCCTCGAGGCACGGCCACCCCGCCGCCGTGCGATGCTGCTGGATGCGGGGGCAGACCTGGAGGTGGCGAGACAGAGTGACGGGTGGACTGCGCTGCACGAGGCGGTGGCTTGTGGTGGCATTGGTGGGGCTGACGTGGTCGGGAGAGCTCTTGAGGTCCGGGGCCCAGGTGGACCGCAAGGACAAAGCCGGCAAGACGCCGCTACAGCTGGTGGCGGGCAACACGGCAGTCGCACAACTACTGGTATCGGCAGGCGCAGACACCACTACAGGAGGAGAAAACTCATCTGCGAGACCACTGTTAGAGACAGTGAGAAACAGTGATGTGTGCAGTGTGCAGCCTGAGACAGCAGCATGTGGAGACTGTGGGGCGGCTGATGTGGGCCACGAGGGTGTTGCACGGCCACTGGACTCGGCCGTGGCAGACACCACTACGGGAGAAAGGTACTCATCTGCGAGACAGCGGCAGGAGGCGGTGAGAGACAGTGACTCGAGTACTGCACGACACGAGGCAGGGGCACGTGGAGGCAGTTCTGGGGCCGACTTGGACAGAGAGCTGTCGAGGTCCGGGGCCCGGGAGGACCCCCAGAACAGCAGGACACCACCGCAGCTAGCTGCGGGCATCGCACAGCTGACAGACTCGGTGGTGGCAGACACTGCTAATCATAGTGCTGAAGGATCAAATTTAGGGTACGGTATATGATTACATTAATAATTAAACTCTTTCTTCATCTTTACTCTCTGAAATATATAGCACTAGAAACCTTATAATACTCATTTTATGTGTGTAATTAAACGTAGCAGTTAGGCTGAATGTTATTAAGGTATAACATGCTTCACTTTGCCCATCACGTTGTCTTCTCCTTATACGTTTCAAAATTTTGAAGGTTTATTCAACTTGGGTTCATGGTACCTGGACAAAGGACTTGCACAAATTGTGTTACACTGTGTTTGTTATCTAACGTGGATCTAAATCCACTTTCAGACTATCTTGCCACTGGTTGACATAGATTAATACTATGTTGTTATCAGACAATTTTTTTAATTTCACTAGTAACTAAAACTTATCAACTAAATCATTTTTACTCAACAGTTCTGCAGTTCTGCAATTCTTTGAGGCATTTCTACATTCCAGAATACTACACCACAAGCAGAGTTTTGTGTTTTTATATTTTACGGTTTTAGTGATGGTAATATTTCTGTATCTGTAGTACTCCCTGAAAGTTTAGCAAAGTCTTCGTAAGCTGTCTCTCATCTGTACAAAAATGGAAGCCATGATAGACTATCCAGTTCCCCCTGAGACATCCGTAGTAATGTATTTGTTTGTTTCCATACACTGATTTTTTACTCCTTTGTTGAAATGTCCTCTTAAGATTTACATTAATTGAGGTACATTTGTGTTTGTTCCCTGTAATTTGAATGTTTTTTCATGAGCTTATCTGTTGTATCTTTTCAATAATATTCATTAAGCAAACTGACTGCTAAGAATTGTACACCTGAGTATCCTTTTCACTGCTCTTCTTTAAAATTGTCTCCTTGATACAGTTTTTGTTCTTGGCATTCACTCAAGAACTGTTTAACTGGGGACAACAAAATTCGATAAATACATCAACCAGGAGTTGTAAGCATTTTAGTTGAAAAGATCTATTTTCACATGATATCCCTGTGATACATTTTTGGCATATATAGCTGCCGATGGTTGCCGGCCTTTCTGTGCTTATTAGATTGGGCATCATTACTGATGTTCATAATTGTACTTGAGACATATATGGTAACTTTTACTGTAGGAGTATAAGAGCGTACAGTTATTAGTTTGTTATTTAACTTCATTTACTGATGTCTACACCTGTAACCACTTTTAATATTAAGAGTCATGGTTGTACTAAATGTTAGAATAGAGACTTCCTTATCTTTGATTGCTGAGACTTTCATCAAGTTAAACTTGGGAATTCGTAATATATTTTGTGCTTTAAAATATATATATTGTTAAGTATTTTAGAATTCAAACATTTCAGAGACATAATTATTTAGTAAGGTACAATACATAACAAATTTATCTT
This sequence comes from Vandiemenella viatica, assembly GCA_031002005.1. Taxonomy (NCBI): domain Eukaryota; kingdom Metazoa; phylum Arthropoda; class Insecta; order Orthoptera; family Morabidae; genus Vandiemenella; species Vandiemenella viatica. The sequence continues at coordinate 61,278 of JARYHS010015546.1, forward strand.
AGTATAACGTGTACATGTAAATATCAAAGAAAGGGACAATGACTCATCACTCACCAAAGTTGGTCAAAAGGAGTGAAAAACAGATATGACGAACACGAACTTACACAATACTTCAATTTTCACTTTATTCATGTAATAGAAATCGAGTCATGTGGTTCGGGAGGTGTGCACATGCTGAAGGTTATCACATAACGTTGTGAATTACGTGCACGTATAAGGCTGCTTTACGCCGAAATATTGCACATCTCTTGTGGGTTTTTTTTTGTGTTTATCGTCCCAGCCGCCTTCATCTGTGGTAAGTGTTGGGTTTTATTTCCCTATCCTTCCTAGTTTTATTGCCTTAAAGCATTTTCCTGCTCATTGTTTTTATATATATATCGCAGGTGGTGATAAAATTAATAATATAACAAAAGTGTCATGAAAATTAAAACAAACAGTATATAAGTAAATAAATTTGATTTGGAAGAACTTTGTAACTAGTTAAATGATAAAACTAATAAGAATGAGTGATGGGTCATAAGGTAAAATTTTCTGAGTGATTTGAGGTCAGTTAGGTGTCTGGTATCCAGGATATTTTGGTTTGCAAGTTCCCATCTTCATAGTTCTGAGCCGGTGGTGGTTTCAATGATAGCTCTCACGGAAAAAACAGTCATTGAGATTGTTAGAGTTGTGTTAATTGGCATGTTGTGGTACTGGGAGGTATAAGTTGCTGGTGTGGACTGTTTGTCTGTGGCCATTCATTCTGACTAGAGTTGCTGTGTGGTGAGGCCTATGTAGGAACTAGTGCAGTGGTGGCATGTTAGTTGGAATATGATATGTGTTGTGGAGCATGTGGCATGTCCAATGAGGGGGAAGGTCCCCCTGTGGTAGGGTTGGAATATGTTGTAGTGGGAGGATGCATTTTGCAAGTTAGTCAGTGAGGTCTATTGTACAGAAAAGATCCATATGGTACTTTTGGAGAGTCTGATGGAGGGATTTGGAACCAAATGTTTTTGAGTTAGGTGGTTTGCTGAAACTTGTATGGGGGATAGTTGGTAAAATGTTTGGTAAAAGAGTACACATTCTGGAAGAAGGGAGGGAAGTCATGACCCTGTTGTAAGATTCAATTGACAGGATTCGAGGCCATGTACAAGATCTGCTGAGTAAGAGCAGGAAATAAGGGCTTGGAAGGTTCTGGGAGTAACTGGGAGAGGGATTTAGCATCAGAACAGATACGTCTGCCACAGACAGCAAGGATATAGGGGAGGGATATTTTTGTATGGAATTTCTGGCAGCCTTTTAAAATATACTGGATACCAAACACCCACCTGGCATCAAACACCGGATACAATTCCATTTGATCCATCACTCATTATATTTAGTATTATCATTTAACTAGTTTATTTATTTATTCGTATACTGTTCATTTTAATATTCCTGACCCTGTTGTTATATTATTACTTTTATGACCACATGTGATATATATATAAATTTAGTGAAGGATCTAATTTTTGTTCTCTCTGCAGCGCAACATTAGATTTCATCAAAGCCTAGCTCAGTGTCGTAACCAAGAGGATACTGGTTGGTAGAAAATCGTACCAAGAGGATACTGGTGTGGTAGAAAACACTTCTGCTACGAGGCCACTGCAGTTCACGTGTGCTAAATGTCTGCAAGTTTACAATACAAGGGATTTGCTAATAAGACATGTGTTCTGCCATGACTCACTTGTAAACACTCCACTGTATGTTTGTGAACAGTGTGGTTTCATTTTCTCAGATCTGTCAACATTCTGTGCCCATACACCTTATCATAGCAGTGAAATTACTTTGAAGCAAGAAACAGAATTGGAAGTTGTGTGTGCTATTGTGCTCAGGTGTTTTTTATCTTGGAGTTCTCTGACAAAACATGTATTTGAACATGTCACAGCTGTTTCCTGCCCATCAGTATGTCGTGTATGCATTGCCAACAAATATTTAAAAATTTGACTGGGCTTCATCTGCATCAGGACTCCACACATCCTCCTTCCTCATTTTTGCAAACGAGGTAAGATTGAGTCATCCTATTTTAGTTTCTAAATAATGCTTAGTACTTTACAGTTATAGGTTTTAGTTTAATCTTCTTGCTTGATATCATTGTATATTAGAATCAAAACTATGTTTCATTAATGAGAAATGGCTGGAGGCTATGATACTATATAAATACATTCAACCTGCAAAACCTCCCATGTAATACAGTAACATGCAATCACTGCCTGGTTTCATATATAGGTTTGACCCCAAATCCACTTTCCATAAGAATAAATGGCCACTGACAGACGGTGTTCACACGGAACCCAAAGCATCCCAGTTGCTGCCCATGCCATCACCCATGACTCGAATAATTTCAACTCCTGTTTCACGGTGCATGCTGTTAGAGTTGTCCCAAACATTAGCAGCATCTTCTTTCCCCATATTTTAGACCTGACTTCTTCAAAATTTCTATCCTGTCAGTTTTTTTTTCTAAATCAACAATTACCATAAAAGTATCTTTATTTTTCTGGATTTGCACTTCAAGTATTAATCTTAAGGCCAGAATCACTTCTCTTGTACCACAGTTTTTTCCTATACTCCTATCTTCACCTACTATCTCTGCTACTACCGCTTTTTTTATATCTTATTCTGATAAGTAATTTTAAAGCCTGGAATGCCATACTTCATAGTGCAGCAGTTCTCACCTTTAGCAGCTTGTGCTACCTTCAGAAGTGTAAAGATAGTACTTTTATTAAAATCAATTTGAATCTCTTCTGTTTCATAATTTTTTGATATAAGTTTCAGTAATCCTTTATCTTCCTTCTTCTCCTAGGAGTTTCAGAAGATCTGCAGGAATCTCATCAATCCCAACTGCCTTATTAGTTTTCAAATCATCAAATTGTGTCATGTAAAATAGGGATTTCCTATATCATCAAAATTGATGTCACCTTTTTTTCCAGTGCACTGTTTTCAAATCAACACCATCATATTGTTTCTCTCTATATATCTTCCTTTGGTTTATTCCACTTTCTGTGCTTAAAATGTTTCCCATCTGCAGATTTTTTTATTTCTTCTCCAAACTTCTGTTTATCTTCCTATATGCCGCATCTATTTTACCTATGACCATTTCCTTTTCTGCTTTTTCACTTTTTTTTTCTTGCAGGCTTTTTTCTTTTGCATTTTTGTATTTAGTGTTTATTTGAATTCTAAATTGTCTGTATTGCTTTCTCCCTGCTTCATCCTGGGCATTTTTGTTCCTTGTTCTCTGATCCATCAACTCCAAAGTTTCTTCTGTGGTCCAAGGTTTCCAGGTAGCTTGTTCCCTAAAGCCTAATGTTTCTTTACCACTTTTGATTATTTCTCTCCTCAACCCAGTCCATTCATCGTCAGTTGAACTCCATTGGAGTTATTTTTTAGCCTCACATCTACCATCTTTGCAAATTTTCCCCTCCTATTAGATTGATTCAGACTGTTTACTTCCAGTCTGTTCCATTAGTATTGCTTCTTTATTCTCTTGAACGTGAGCCTATGAGATTGTGGTTAGTCAATGTCTGCTCCTGGATATGATTTACAGTCTAGAACTTGATTCCTGAGTAGGTTTAACCATTATATAATCTACGCGATATTTACCTGTATCGCCGAGGCGTTTCCACATATTGAACTTTCATGCATGGTTCTTAAATAGTGTGTTCTCCATGATGAGTTTATATTTTTTTACAAAATTCTATAAACCAGCTTCCTCACTCATATCTTTCTCCTAGACCAAAATTTCCTACTACATTAACCACTTTTCCTTCTCTAGCTGCCACATTCCAGTCACCAATGATTATTAGATTTTCCTCCCGTTTCATATTTTGGATTAATTCTTCAATTTAAGTGTATGTTTTCCCTGTTTCTTCATCTTCCTGTGACATTGCCATATACACTTGTACTAACGTGATTGGAGCAGGTATAGTTTCTTCCCTCATCATAATAATTCTGTCACTAAACTCACCCATTTTCCTATTCTCTTATTCATTACAAATTCTATACCAGTAACTGCACCTACAGCTTTTGTATTGATTATTCTGTGTTCCCAGACCACAAATCCTGTGCATCCTTCCAGTTATTCTCACTAGTCTCAATGATATCTAATTAAAGTCGTTCCATCTCCCTTTTTAAGTTTTCTAACCTACCTGCCCTATTCAGATTTCTATCATTCCACACTCCGACTCTATAGAATGTTTCAATCTGTTCTAATGACTCCCCCTGAGCAGACTGCACCTGGATATCAGATTGGGTGACTATTTACCTCTGGAATATTTTACACAGGAATTTAAGAGGATTACAAATCTTTGGGATACCCTTAGGGCTTCCCGTAGCGGCTACCTGTTGCCTTCTGCATTCCCATGCCATTGATTATTTCTCATTTATCTGCGCTTATGGGCTGTTCCAAAGTCCAAGGGTAAGAGGGTGGCCTGAGCCACTTCTCGCTTTTCTGCCCTTCATGAGGAGGCCTTTGGCAAGCAGTGCGGGACTCCTTATACCAGGAGTATTTCAGTCACCAGAGCCTCGTCCATAGAAACAGGGTGCTCCACGTGAAGGAGAGATTGACGTTTGGTAGGATGAGGCTGATTACACTTACATCCCTATTACAATTTTACAGTTTACAATATTACTGATCTTGTTGGCATTTAGTATTCATTTTTGTTTGTTTATGATTCATTCAGATAGTACTATTTATATCAATTTCTACATAAAGTCGATATTTACGGAGTTGATTTTACGTAATTCTTAATATCCAGTATGAATAGAGGCTTCTTTCATATACTTATGAAATTATATTCATTTTAGACTATTGTTTAACAGGATCAGGATAAAAAGATCTGCTTGGACTAGGGATCATTTGAAATGATGTTCTCAAATACTGTGGATTTTATTTAAGCAGATTACTAAACTATTTTCTTTAAATTCTGTTAGAATGATAAAACTAAAAATAATGTAGATAAAGTACACAGGTTTAATTTAAAATATGTGGATACTTAAATTGAAATAAGTCTACTGTACTTAACATAAATTAATACACAGTCTGGCTTCATGCTACCTACAGAAAAAAAACTTTGTGACATTCCCCTTGATAACAACTGATCTTTAATATTATGGTGACTGATTGTAATAGTATGATATGTTTGTATAAACTTTGATTAGCACATTCAGTGGTTAATAACCCCAAGTGTCAGTTATACCAGGTGTCTATAGTATCTAGCAAGAGACTGACATCACTTTTTCTGATTCTCAGAGGAGCTGTTGTGGTTATTTAGTGGCTAGAAAAGATTGATTCTAAATTTCTGAAAAACGGTTAAAACCAGAAAATTATAATGGATCAATATTCATAATTGGTAATTATAGATATAATATGCTACTGTCATCATGGCAGCATAAATGAAATGAAACCACAGTTAGTGTCCATATTGAGAAAAAAATCATAGATGTTAATATGAGGGGAAACATTTCAGTTTCCACTACGAAGTATAGCTGAGGTTGCTCATATAGTCTAGGCTGCTAAGCTATTTTCGAGAGTTTGGCCATCTGGCAGGCTAGAAAGGTACAAGGCAGTTGCCATGTCTTTCACTTATGTATATGATGGCGTTGGAAAACTGGATCCCCGAAATATCATGCAGTATCAGCAGGTTCACTGGGCATGGTACCCTAGAGCATTGTATTAATACTCTGCACTATAAAAGAGTTATATTACAATATAACACTGACAGTAAAATTATTAATTAATTTTATTTAATTTCTCCACAACACGTATCAGTAAGAAATAGAACTTGGTATAAATTATGTGCAAACACTTTAAATATAATCTCATGTACTAAAATAATTTCATTGACCCTAATATTTATGCGAATTACAGACTATTTACAATGTAAGAGTTGTAACAACACAATGTATAGTGTCATTTGAATATATTATATTCTATAGAAAATTCACTATGCCTCATGTTTTGATAATTAAGTAATCTATAATAATATATATAAGTATTTTCATCTATAGCTGTTATAACTCAGTAATTATTCAGGCTATTATTGCTTTTGCTGCCAAATCCATTTACTGATACATTAAGAGAATTTATGCAATTATAATGCACGATTAAAATAACCTTGCCTACTGAGATGCTGTTAAAATAAAATGAATTTGATCTCTGTGTGCTTGATCAACTTCTTCAGTAAAGTGTAGAATTTTTTTCTGCACAGAGGTGCAAATTGAAAATATTGAATAACTTGACTATTGTGCTGCATAATGGATGTAATATAAACTACAATTAACGATATTAAACCTAACATAGTGATCCTAGTTTGTATATAGAGCTTATGTCATTTGAACATCAAATCTTATATATACAAGAGGGTGTTAGTATATCCGAGATTAATAGACATGACTCTGTTTGACTAATCATGATGTAAGTTGACACATGCACTTTTTATAATCCTTAGTTTTTATACAAAACCACATTTTTATCTGATTTCGTTGGAACCTTGTACACGTACTATAAAATAAACAGAAAAACCTAACACCTCTCCCCTTTACATTTCTCAGTTTTTATCAATGTTCACACGAAGCTACAGTCGACACCATTTGACATATCACCATGAAAGTTGGCATATATATGTATTTTTTCATGGAGAAGTTTTCTGACTAGCAAATACTACCCCATTTCCCCTTTTATACCTCTTAATTCGTATGTAAACCAATATTTTTTCTGATTTCGATGGAACTTTGCATACTTTAAAACAAAGGGAAAAATACTTGTCCTTATTAGTTTTTACAAAAACCAAATCTCCCCATTTCTATCCCTTAATAAGTGTCAATATTCTTTATACAAAGCTACAGTTTCTATCCAATTTTGAAGGAATTTTTCACCCATATACATTAAAACAAGCCAAAAAATACTGTATATATTAGGTTTACAAAAGCCCAACCACTTTCCCCCTTTACCCCTGCCCCTTTTAATTTCCAGTGTTCTTTATGGAAACCCACAGTTGTAAATCCCGCCAAAAAATCACCTCTTTTAAGTAATGCCAGAATATTCGTAAATAAATGTATTATATGTACATAATATTTTAGCTTGTACCCTATGCTTAAACATTGTGAAAACCCATGAAAAATCTGTATATTCTACATGATGCTGGAAGAAACAGATATATTTCAGATTCTAGATTTATGTATGTGATATGTATTAATGCATAGATAGTAGATATTTTGACTATTGAACAGCAACTTTAACACATGGTATGGTTGGTTTGAAATGCAGCCTGGAACAAAAGTATAACTGACATTCTGTATTGCAGCATCCAATTCACTCTGTCCTGAGAATCGTTTGGGTATATCAATGTTTAGTTTTCTTCTGAAAAATGGCTGGTGCAAATTAATAAAACTTAGTACGTATGGATTTCACATGAGAAATATAAAAATAGTGTGTGGGTAAATGAGTCCTGATTAGACCAGGCAATGCCAAGTACTACTTGCTAGTTGTAGGTCTTAAAAAGTATTGCTGGTAATATATATTAAATATAGAGGCTTTTTTATTAGATTACAGGCAGTTCTGTATGGGAAAGAGTTGACGAGTGTGATAGGAGATATAAAAATTGTGATATAGCATAATTAGTGCATTAGGGTTCAGCAAATTTATGGAGTGAGCTGTGAAGTAAGAATTTAAATATATTTATTCTACACTTTACTCAAGCTTGCTAAAATCAAGAATTACATACATATATCATACAGATCTATAGAATGGAATAGAAAAGTAATGCCAAAATGCATGAAAACAATAAAATAGTGATATAGTTCATATCTTGTAGATGTGGTGCAAGTAACTGTATAAATGAAAGTTCTTTTAATATTATATATAAGATTAGTTAGAAACCTGGTATGCGATTTTCTAATAATAACCATTAGTTTGTTAACTATAGGAATGGTATTATGCTAAATTTACCAGTGTTACTTTGTTTCTAGGTATCATCAAGTCATTCCTGCTCATGATCTGCAGCAGTCTTATGCTTCCAGAATGTGTGGAGAACCTTTTATTAATTCTGACATCCTAATAACTCATAAAGTATCCGTGAGATAGATCAGCCTTATGCTTGTGAAGTTTGTGGTAAATGTTTTACTGCTAATAGTAGCCTTGTACAACATAAAAGAATTCATACAGGTGAGCAGCCTTACACTTGTGAAATTTGTAGAAAATTATTTACAAAGGCTAATCACTTAGTAATACATAAAAGAATTCATACAGGTGAGCGGCCTTACACTTGTGAAATTTGTAGAAAAACGTTTACACGGGCTGATCGATTAGTAGTACATAAAAGAATTCATACAGGTGAGCGGCCTTATGTTTGTAAAGTTTGTGGTAAATGTTTTACTGCTAATAGTAGCCTTGTACAACATAAAAGAATTCATACAGGTGAGCGGCCTTATACTTGTGAAATTTGTAGAAAATCATTTACAAAGGCTAATCACTTAGTAACACATAAAAGAATTCATACAGGTGAGCGGCCTTACACTTGTGAAATTTGTAGAAAAACGTTTACACGGGGTGATCAATTAGTAGTACATAAAAGAATTCATACAGGTGAGCAGGCCTTACACTTGTGAAATTTGTAGAAAAATGTTTACACGGGCTGATCAATTAGTAGTACATAAAAGAATTCATACAGGTGAGCAGCCATTACACTTGTGAAATTTGTAGAAAAACATTTACATGGGCTAATAAATTAGTAGCACATAAAAGAATTCATACAGGTGAGCGGCCATATTCTTGTCAAGTTTGTGGTAAATGTTTTGCTGCTAATACTAATCTTGCAAAACATAAAAGAATTCATACAGGTGAGTGTCCTTACACTTGTGAACTTTGTGGAAAATCGTTTACGGATTCTTTTAAGTTCAAAATACATAAAACAGCTCGTATATGTGAGCATCCTTAGGTTTGCAGAATTTTTTCTCGCTATCATTATTAGTTTCATAACATAAAAAATAAAATGTATAGACTAACACCGTTATGCTTGTAAACATTCTGAAGAATTGTTGATGAACTGTAGTTACATAACAATACATAAAGTATTCATTGTGGTGAGAAGACTTATTTTTTGTCACTTTTGATATGTTACACATAGAAGATTGTACTTAAGTAAGGTTCTTCATGTTTGTGAAGGTTGGGAAAATTTTGTAAGTCACCAATTAGCTGTAAAATTCATATAGTGTTATACTGGTGTGGAGTTTTATCCTTTTAAGATTGTGGAGATTAGTTTGAGGGGTAAGGGAAAGTTATAATTTGTAATTTAGCTACACTGTAAGGCATAATATTAATTATATGGTTAGAAAACATATATTTGTAGACATATGAGAAGATCCTATCAGTCTTATAAACAATCCATAAGATTCTATATGCTGGAAAATATTGTTATAACACACACACACCTGAAAACCTCAAACAGTATAAAATAATCTATATATTAGTGGCCTAAAAGTTGTGGAGATTTTGGAAATTTTTTATGGTGTTCCCTTGCCCTGTAAATTGTGGTAAAATCCATTTCCCTTCTTCTTAGCATCTTTGCAGGGTGTGCTTTTCTGGATTCTTTCATTTGTGTTGATCTTGTGCATCTTCAGGTGAGACATTGGCTAGACGTCCTGCCGTAAGGTATCCAGTCAGTGTTTCTTGGTTGTCCTTAATGGTCTTTGCCCCTCCAGTCTTATGTCGAGTGCTGTTCTTGCCAACGAGGAGTCGTTGCTATATAGTATGTGGCTGTACCATTGCAAAGGACCCTGACATGTTTTCTCAGTGGTTTGAGTCACATTAATTGCATTGACTCTGTTTTATACATCTGGGTGTGTCTGACTATTCAGACAGAGTTCTGTTCCCAGATATATGAAGTTGGATGACTTGTAATATTTAATGCCATCAATATTAACAGACCCATCACTAGGAACCCCACATTCCATTTATTCGGTCTTCCAGATATTAAGGTGCAAGCTGTAATATTCGAGGGAAGTTTTTCATCGTTGGATTTGTTGTTAAAATTCTTATCGAGACTCGCAGGTGACCATGATATCATCAGCATGGAGGATATATCCCTGGGTGTGGAGTGAGCAGTTCTCCAGCAATGGTGTTAATACAGAGGATAAACAGGAGGAGAGACGAAGCTGATCCCAGATGATCACCAACACTGATGCGAAAAGAATCAGAATATCCTACAGCACATCAAACATAACTGGTGACCATACGATGTAGTAGCTGGATCCATTTAATTTTTAACTCTGGTTCCCAATGCCGTCTCGGTGAGTTACAGCTTATATCTCCAGGTACCCTACTGAAAGACGTTTCAAGCTCCAAAAATGCTATGTGCATCAAAAGAGTATGTGGCATGAATAGTGTCAGTCATCCCTGTCCTTTCATGAAACCACAGTAATTTGGGTCAGTCTTAACTATGCTTGGAAGGCTTGCATCCAAAGTGCATTCACAGATCTTCATTGTGTTGCAAAGTAGGCAAATTGGTATATAGTCGGTGCAGTATAGCACATCTCCCTTTTTTTCCAAAGAGGTATTGTAACATTAGTGAGCTAACTATGTAATAAAATCCATCTCTGTGAACAGAAATTCCATTTTAAATTTTGTTAAAATTTTGCACCCTATCTTGTAATGTTTGGTGCCAAGGTGATGGTAGAATTGGCTTGAAAAATCTGTAGAAAACTATTTACTTAGTAAAATAGAACTGTGTGAATTTTATGGCAAATTGTGTAAAAAGATTATATTCTGCAAAATATAATTTATTTATGCTATCAATAATCTGCTGTACTTTATGTAATAGAAATTTACATTGCTCAAATTATTGCGTTCACAATTTAACTCAGTTAATAATATTATATAATGTTAATCCTTATTACATCTGATTTTGTGTCTTTCCTTTTGCTTAGTTTGAAGTTAATATCTATAAAAATTAATTTTTTAATTTGATGTATCAATTTAACTGACACCTATGTATACAATAATTCTGTGCTTTTTATAAAATATGAGTTATATTCTCTTTTATTATGGATTAAACTGTGTGTGCTATAATTAAATGACATTTCTCATTAACATCTGTCGTAATAAGAATTTTGGAATGTTTAGTTGCTGATTTAATACAAAATCCCTCTGCACAGTGTGATGTAATTTTAACTGAGTTCATGATTGATTGTAAACTGTATCATCAGACTCTAGTCACACCAACATTCAGAAGCAAGTGACGAGCCTGTCGTTTGTGAGTGTCACTCGGGAGTTGAATACAGAGTGAGTTGTTGTGACGCAGGTGTGCCATAACATATATTTACCAAGAGATGTTCTGAATAACTTACCTAAAATTGTGATATAATTTAACGTTTATTCATATAACGAATATGTAAGCAGGTGATGAAATTACACTCAAAGAATTTAAAATTAAAAAAAAATACAGGAAGGGGAAAATATGTAAATGTATATATAGGAAAATTATTGCTGTAGCATGTGCTCCATTGTAATTAAATTAAAGAATTAAACACTGTGAATTGTTTACAAAGTTGTCTACACCAGAAATAGGTTAACTGCTATTAAAACACACTGTATCTCCATACAAGAACTATTAACAGTTCGTTATGTTTAATTGTTGCTATGTAGTTGAACTGCAATTCTATTAGTTAGTTCCACTGGAATAAAAGTCAGACTGTATTATGTCTGAAGTCAGGAAAAGTACTCTGTTATACTTTAAATAGGAATAGACACTGTGGGCCTATAGCTCTAAAATATTTCAGTTCTATCAGATTGTAACTGTAAGTCTTAATGGACTGCATTACATGCCAATAACAATTGGTATGTTTGGTTAATGTTGTATAAGTAAAAAATTGGGCCCATATAAGTTAGTGAGTTGTAGAATTGTTTTACTGATCCTCAGATTGAAAAGAGTTGAAGAACTCTCGCCTAGTATATTTGTTTTGGTAAATATTATATTCCTAATTTGATAGCTTCTAGTTCCTCTTCTGGTCTATTTAATGTTTATGATTAACTGTTTATGTATTCTAAGAATATATTAACAAGCATCTAAAATCAGAATCCATTAACACTGCAATATGACTCAAATACATTTTATCATCAAGCAACTCATTTTTACATCCTTTCACTATGTTTATGGGAAAAAAGTCGCTGCTTAAGTTTTTTATTTTTTTATTTAATTTTTTTATTTTTTATTTTTCGCATGTGGTAGCATTCCAGATTTTCCTATAGTGATTGGTGAAACCATGGAAAACCAAAATCTGGGCTCAAATTTGGATTTGAACCCGCGTCCTCCAATTGCGAGGCCACAGTATTACTGCTTGCCCACCACACTTGGTGCTACATGTCTCATCTTTCTGTTGTGACCAGCTATCAAAGTAGTTATTAAAAAAATTAATATTGTTTCTTCCTTGTTCTCAGTATTGAAATTATTTAGATGCAAATTCCGCCAATTTTGTCTTTCTGTGACTAATGATCATAAAAACTCTAAAGTACTTCACTTAGTCGTAAAAAGTCCAAATCTTGTACACTGATACAGTTTTACACTCATATAATAGTAATCATTCACGAATTCCCTTATATTAACAACATATGTATCCCAACGTGAAATGGATTTAAACCCTATTATGTTAATATACCTTTTGATTGTTGACGGAGTATAAGTGGTTTAAGTAATGTGTTATATTTTACTTCATATTTCTTCTTACTTTAGAAGGTAGTGATATGTAATGACTTGAACAATCCGTTGTCTTCCCGTGATACTATGTACAGGTAAAGTGGTACACATATATGTGTTTATCCTCAAGTCGTAAGAAACGTCCAGTTTTGCGATTTTCCATTTCGACCACATACTGAAACGTTTTGGTGCATAATTGTAAGTTAATTGTTTTGCTCTACATCTCTCAAATATCTACTGTACATAGAGATAAGTTCGACTAATACATTTAATTGATATTGTGCTCAGTTTGGAAGCTACTTGGAACTTACTTACGGTGGCAGTCAAATCTACATGAATCAGCATTGCTGGACGCGGCACACACACACACATTGTTTGCAAATAGCGTTCACGTATGTCATTTGGCGAATATTGTAATAATTTTTTGGTGAACTCAAACAGTATTTATGAGACTTGATGACCATCCAGTCTTCTTGAATTCAGTGGTTATATAAATTGTGCGCAGTTGTTTTTTCTGTTCAATTAATCACTTTTTTCTTAATTTCTACTACTGGTAGTACTAAATTTAAGTTTTCTTTGCTGCCCCAAACAAGAAGGTATTTCTGAAGATACAGTTGAACGATAAATGTGCAAAAATTGACTTCAAAGGGAAGTGTGAATAGATCATAGCATTCAAGTATACAAGATAGTTTGTAAGTGCTGACGGCATTTAGAGAATTTAATGGTATTTGGAAGTATTCCTGGTGATACTATCAAGATAATTTTGTAATATACAAGTGCCAAATATTGAATTAATTTACCTTAAAGACATTCATATTTGAGCAGAACACAGGCAAGCGGAGTGAAGGAAACAGTCACTCAAACATGGAGGAGCTTATACGAGTGATGTGATAGTTCATTACAATAATACTCTGAATAAAACATTGCTCTGATTAAAGTGATATTCTCTTATCCCTGCCTCCCATACACAATTAGCAAAACATATATATTTAATGAAAGGAAACATCCTGAGATATTTATTAAGCTTTGAGGTCAAAATTTTACCCACCTGCTTTATTCTCTCAACAACGTTCAATGTAGTTACACAGGTTTTAACAAGCAGATTAACCCTTTCCTCCCTGATGGTACTTATAAGTACCACTGTATTTACCACCATACAATTTGACAATACCAGTGTCCACTGCATTGTTAAGCCTGTTGATCTATTGTTGTACGATTAGGTCAGACAATAAACACATTTTTTTTTAATTCTGCACAAAATTGCCGAGAATTTAATTTTCGAAGTTGGTGCTTGACAGCATATTGACCAGAGTAACAAGTGCTACATTACTTTGCATTATTAGATGATAATTTACTTGCTAAGTGTTGATTTCTGTTATTAATTTTTTAGTTTGAACATATGTATTTTACCTATAAAATATGTTTTTCTAGTTTCTTTCCTAAATAATCGAGAAAAACCAACGAGGTCTTCTGTCGGGGACTTCTGGGTAGTTTTATACAAATTATTGGTCAATAGATTTAGCAAGTATACAATTGGTGTTATCATTGTTTTAAATATTTTCAAATTGATATTTTTAAGAAATAAGCTCTGATTGAAGCTCTTCTCTTAGAAGTTTATAGTTTACCAAGGCAAAAATGAAGAAATGACTGCAAAATTTTTGGATTACTTATTAGGTCAAAGAATGATCTTAGAATTTCAAAAATGGAGAAATGAGGATGATAATTATTCTTCGTCTGTTTCATTATTATAAAAACTGAAAGAACTTTTGGTTGTGTGACAATCAGGCCCAACCACAAAGCCTTTCTGACTACTTATTCGCCTACAGCCAACTAAAAAAAAGTAGATTGAGACTACAGATTTTCAAACCTAGACATTTGATAATGGAAATGGTATGATAAAAAGGTCATATATTTAGTATCAAATTTTCATGGCAGCAAGGAAACTACTGTTACACATAGTGGTATAACCATTAACTACAATGGTTGGGGTTCATGGCAATTTCACCTTTCTCAGGCTTGATTGGTGACCTGGGTGGATCTTGGGCTAGAGGGCCTCACCGACAGGTCATCGGGGGCTCCCTCTGGCAGTGGGTCCCATGGCATTTTGCCCACTCTGCTACCCTGTTGTTACACCACTGGTTATATGCAAACAAAAAGATGGAAATTCGACAATTTCATGCTCAGGAGTCGTCAAAGACTACAATACATTCTTGTGTGGGGTTGATACTGCTGATCACCTGATGGCGTTGGGCAATGCTGATACAAAATTACCAAAATCATGGCATATATTGTTTTTGGGAATTCTTGATGTATTTGTCAATGCCTATAACATAAATGGTCTGATATTTGAAACAAGTCTGTGAAAAATTTCAGAAGATCCATTGCACATGGTATGATTACTAACGGTAAGAAGAACAGGTCATCTACAGATATTTCACCAAGCCCTCATCCATTCAAACAAACTCACGTTATACTATTCCACAATGAGAGATGTAATATTGGGAAACAGAGGTATACACTGTTCCTAATTAGTAAAAATCAGATGAAGATGTGAAATATGTAGTATGAAGAAGATACAGTCAAAACATCATTCCAAATGTTCCACTGTAATGTCTTTTATGTGTCTGAATGAGTCCATAAGAATTGGTTTGTTGAATATCATGAGGCGAACATTTCATACCAATATGAACATAATTTATTTCAGTTGCTATTTCTTTACATTCTGAGATACACAAAGTCCCTGGCAGTACTTATAAATACTGGCTTAGTAATTAGCACTTAGAGTTTAAAAAAAATTGAAAACATATTTGTGTTTAATTTCAAGTACCTTTATATAAATATATAATTACAATTATAAATTTCCTTTTATTTCCAATAGCCAGTAGGAAAGGGTTTAACTTATATCAAAAAAATATGAAACAGAAGAGATTCAATTGATTTTAATAATAGTACTATCTTCACACTTCTGAAGAGAGCACAAGCTAATAAATGTGAGAATTGCTGCACTATAAGTCAACATTCCCGGCTTCAAATTTACTGATCCGAATAATATATAGAAAAATGGAAACTGCAGTAGAAGAGATAGTAGGTGAAGATCAATTTGATTATCAGAAAAACTATGGTATAAGAAAAGTGATTTTGGCCTTAAGATTAATACTTGAAGGGCAAATAAAGAAAAATAAAGATACTTTTATGGTAATTGTTATTTAGAAAAAAAAAGATAATATTAGGCAGAACAAGATGATAAAATTTTGAAGGCTGGTCTAAAATATGGAGAAAGAAGATGCTGCTTATGTTTGGGACAAATCTAACGCCATGCACTGTGAAACAGGAATTGAAATTATTTAAGTCATGGGTGATGGCATGGGCAGCAACTGGGTGCTTTGGTTTCCATGTGAATACTGTCTGTCAGTAGCAATTTATTCTTATGGAAAGTGGATTTTGATCAAACCTATATTTGAAACCAGGCAGTGGTTGTATGTTAACTGGTATATTACACGGGAGGTTTTGCAGGTTGTGTGTATTTATATGTACCATAGCCTCCAGACATTGCTTCTTTAATGAAACAATTTTGATCTAACGTACATTGATATCAAGCAAAGAGATCTAAACTAAAACCTATAAGAGTAAAGTATAAGCATTATCTAGAAACTAAAATAGGATGGCTCAATCTTAACTTGTTTGCAAAAATGAGGAAGTAGGATGTGTGAAATCCTGGTGCAGATAAAGCCCGGTCAAATTTTTAAATATTTGTTGGCAATGGATACAGACATATGATGGACAGGAAACAGCTGTGACATGTTCAAATACATGTTTTGTTAGAGAACTCCAAGATAAAAATACCTGTGCACAAATAGCACACACAACTTGCAATTCTGTTTCTTGCTTCAAAGTAATATCACTGTTATGATAAGGCATATGGGCACACAATGTTGACAGATCTGAGAAGATGAGACCACACTGTTCACAAATATACCGTGGAGTGTTTACAAGCGATTCATGACAAAACACATGTCTTATCAGCAAATCCCTTGTACTGTAAACTTGCAGACACTTAGCACACGTGAACTGCAGTGGCCTCGTAGCAGATGTGTTTTCTACCACACCAGTATCCTAGGCTTTCATGAAATCTAATTGTTGCCCTGCAAAGAGAAAAAAAATCAGGTCCTTCAATAAGGATATCTATATATAAGCACATTATACATTTAAAACCAATTACAGTTCCATATACCTGATATATGTTAAACTACTACACTTTATACAAAAGAAACTAAGAAAAATGAAAATGGCTTTGAAGCTATATAAAAGAAAAGGGAAAATACTCATCACTCAACAAAGATGAAGGTCGCAATGAGTGAAAAACATATATTGCAAACAAAAACGTATACATTATTTCAGTTTTCACCTTATTCACGTAATGGAAGCCGAGCCCTATGGTTCGGGAGGTGTGCACATGCCGAAGTTTATCACATGACTAAGTGAATTATCGATATGTCTGAAAAGACTGAGATGTTATATAGCAAATATATATATCGCAGGTGGTGATAAAATTATTAATATAATAAAAGGGTCTGGAATATTAAAACAAACAGTATATAAATAAATTAATTAACTAGTTAAATGATAATACTAATAATAATGAGTCACCCATATTGAAGTAATGACTTCTGGGCAATGCAAAGGATATTATGGAAGCAACTTTTATTCCTAACAGGAAGAGGTGAACACAAACCTTTAGCTCCTTAGGTCTGGAGCTACTTGGTTAGGTTTGGATGACCCTGAGAGCAAAGGCATGGTCATTCAGGAAAGTTTTTTGAAATGGGCTGATTCGCTGCTTATTTTCTTTTCATTATTTTTTTTTTAAAAAAAGAGAAAATTAAAGAAACCAAGGAAAAACATGGGAATCAGATACTTCCATCGAGAAAGGCTGATTATTATTATTATTATTATTTATTCACAAATAGCCTGTGGCTAATACATTTAACAAATATATATATACACTATATAATAACAAACCAAACAAAAAATACTACAAAATAATATTTTTTTTTTTACAAAGCCACACAGCTCTCCAGCCATTAACTCACTTTTTCTCTAAATCTTCCAACAGATACAGAATCCTTTATTTCTTGCGGTAATTTATTATATATAACTATTCCTTTATAAAAAACAGTCTTTTGTGCCTTAGGCACCTTGTTTATGAGTCACATGAAAATGATTAACCTGTCTAGTCCCATAATTATGAACATCACAATTTTTTTGTACCAATCTGCTTAGATACTTGGGTAAGACATTATTTTGCAGTCTAAATATAAGTGTTAACACATCTCTTACTATTTCTTTTTCAATATATAAATAACCCAACATTTTAAGCATATTGCTCACATTTTCTGTACGTCTTTTATTTAAAACTGCTCTGATTCCCTTATTAATATTTGTTTGCAATTTACTGATTTATGTCTTACTTGCCATTATAAGCACTGTGGAGCAGTATCTTATATGTGGCATCACAATTGTCTTAAACAATAGTTATTTACCTGGTCTAGACAATATCTTTCTTGACTTATATATTAAATTAACCTTTCTTGCAACTTTTTTGTTTACAAAAGCCACATGAGCTTCAAAATTTAGTTTGTTATCAATAATTATTCCTAGATACTTATACTGTTGGACCCAATTTATTTTGGTTCCATTTATTAAAACTGACTGTATTTCTCCTGCCTCTTTTCTTGCTCTATGCTTCCCCATTATCATACATTTTGTTTTTGAAACATTCAAACTTAGTGAATTATACTGTAGCCATTTACTAACACCTTTTAGCTCATAATTTAATATTTTCACTATATCAGACACACTCTTCCCATGGAAGAAAATCAAAGTATCATCTGCAAACATATATATTTTAAAATATTTAAGTATCCCAGGAAGATCATTTATGTACAGAATGAACAATAGTGGTCCCAATTTACTTCCCTGTGGCACTCCATACTTTACTTCTCTTTCCTCAGAAACAATGTCATTAAATTTCACATTTTGGTACCTGCCTGTCAAATAGTCTTTCAACTATTCATATATATTCCCTTGTATAATATACAATTTATTTAATTTTTGTAATAATAAATTTCTGTCGACAGTCTCAAAAGCTCTTTTGTAGTCAAGGAATACAGCTACTATTGCCTCTCCCTTATCTATTAAGTTTAACCAATTTTCCATTAGCTACTAATTGAATTTCAGTCTCTGTACTATGCTTTTCTCTGAACCCAGACTGACAGTCTGTTAAAAGATCATTTTCCTTAATATAATATAGTAACACTTCATATTACCACAGATTCTGTTATTTTTTCTATTAATGATAAATTATTTATAGGTCTAAGATCACTACATTTAGCACTACCCTTCACTTTGACACTTGGAACAATAACATGAAGTCTTTAATTCTTTTGGCATCTTTTTCTGTATGAGTTTTTGACAATGCTAGTAATTTTCTTTCCTATCACAGACCATAGTCTTTTTATGACCTCAGTACTAATTTCATCCGATCCCATAATATTCCTAAAATCTCTTATTATACTTTCCACTTTTGTTCTGTAATATCCTGAAATTTTCTAAGACACTTATTTTCTATTTTTGGTACCATTTTACAACCTTGTGTTTTTGGAATGCTTTTAACCAGTTCTTCAACACTTTCTATGAAATATTGATTTAATTTATTTGCTACCTGTTTTGAATCAGACACACATTCTTCCCCAAATATTACATATTTTAATGTATTTTCCTTAATTTTATACATAGCTTTAATGTATTTCCATAACTTTTTAGGTTCATCTTTTAGTTGAAGAAATTTTTTTTCCATAAAATTTACTTTTTGTTTTCCTCCATATATTTACAAATTTATTTCTACATTCTTTATATTCATTCCATGACTCCTCTACATTTATCCTATCTCCAATTTCATTTCATTAACAGGAACCTCCTATATGCTGTGTCCCTTTTTACCATGGCATCCTTAATTTCCATTGAATACCAAGGACATGGTACATTCTTTACCCATCTATCTGGTTTCTTAGCTTCCTGAATACCCTGGACTATACTGTCTCTTAATATTATATATTCCTCTCCTATATCCATATTATTAGTACTCAACTGCAAATCTTTTATCATCTATTTTATTTTCTACTACTTTTAATAATTTTTTATAGTCCATCTTTCCCTTCACTAATATTTTATTCCTATTCCTTATTTTACTATTGGTCCAACAGGTAATGTTTAATATATTATGGTCAGAGATCTTTGGTGTTTCTAATACAGTACATTTAAGATTAAAATTGTCAGTTATCACTAGATCAATCAAAGTCTCACTATCAGGAGTGACCCTCGTCACATTCTTTACAATTTGTTTCATTCCCGCCCCACTGATTTGTCTTTCCAGTTTTTTTGTATAAAATTCGTCTTTTTTTAGCCAATCTATATTAAAGTCCCCCCCAGCAATGCAACTGTTTTGACTATTTTCTAATAATTCAACTATAACCTTAGAGAACAAATCTATGAATGCCTTTTTGCTGCTACTAGGTGACCTGTAAATCCCCACAATTGTCCCCAGTTGTTCTGCATTATTATATACCTTGATAGCCAATATCCACCATTTACCCTGATTAACTTCTGTCATGACTACATCATACAAGAAGTCTTCAGTTACATATATAACAATGCCTCCAGTATGTTTACTCTCTGAATCACATCTTAAGTGATTTATTGCAATAAGTGCTTCCAAAAACGTCTGTCACATGTGATTCTACTACAATTACTACCTTTGGGCTATTTTCTTGTATAAAATCTACTACACTGTCCCTTTTAGCAATAAGTCCATTTACATTTAATACTACAATACCTCCATATTCATGGTTCTCTCGTTTCCTTGGTTGCTATATACAGTCATAAGTAATAGCCTCCTCTTTAATTGAAGTTTGCCTTTTATAAACTGGACATTCCCCACTTAGAACCTTATGGTTCACATTCAATGATAATATTAATTTATCATTTGCTTCAACACAATTTGCACATTTCACTTCTGTATTTTTACAGTCTTTAGCTAAGTGATCTTCACCACACTTCACACATTTTATTCCATTTTTACAATTTGTACTTCTATCATCATATGAGTACCTAACATTTAAAACATGTGTTGTCAAATACATATACTCATTTATTTGACAACACTGCCATTTCAACTTTAACCTTTTTTGTCCCATAACCCTATTGAATGTCTGAGCATCCACCTCACTATAACCATACACATATTTTTTTTTATTTTCTTGTTCAATTTAACAATTATTCTTGAATCTTCATACATTGTGTCAGGGTTTTGGTTCCTGATACATCTTACCAGTTCTTCATCTTCCATCAACTCTACTATTCCAAAAATTCTTATTCTTGGATCCCTTAGTTCTGGTATTTTTACTTCATACTCATTTCCCAATGTCTTCTTTACCTCAGTATTCATCTTTTTGATTTCACCCTTACTACTGCATGTAATGGCTACACCTCCATTTCTTACATTTTCAATTCCCACCTTTAGTTCTGTTGGATTTAACTTATTCTTGCAAATATTTTTTGTTGTCTCACTGTCTTGGTTTGGTTTCTTTGGTTGGACAATAATCACTTCTTCTTTGGTTTGTTTTAATCTATCAGAATATGTTGTCTTCACTTCTTCTTTCTGACTAATTTCACCTGCCTCATTCATTGGAAAAAACAATAATGCACCAGGCAATAAAAGGCTAAATGATTAGGTACAAAAACATCAATTACTTGAGGGACTATGCAATATAAATACTGGGAAAAATAAACTGTTAAAATAATTGAAAGAGAAAAAATAATTACATATAGATTCATAAAAACTGTACAAGCTATGTAATGTTTCAAGTGATATGTTTCCATTAAATGCAGTGAAATTTTGCAGCATTATATCAAATAATTGACAAAAGCTATTAAACTTAAAGATTCCACCTTTATTGATTATAGCTTTACGCCTCATAGAAGTTGACGTGATTAGTGGTGGGAATGGACTGGGAGCATGGAACGGGAAAGAATTAGGCCTTAGCCAATTCAAAGGAATCAACCCAGCCTTCATTTGCGCCCAGAAAAATATAAAACTTTAGTGTTCAATATCAGACACTTGCTATGCTAATATTGAGGTTTATCAGCAACAGGTAAATTATTCACCACAGAAAAATGAAATATGTTAGGCAGAATAATATACATTTAATACTGTAGTAAATCTTGATTAGAATTTAAAGTAACATAAATTTCTACAACAGAAGCTTACTGTTTAATTACAAGGAAATACTTGACCTATCAGGAACAGGTTCCATTTTCTAATTCTCTTGCTCAGCATTTTCCAGCATATTCTGAAAAAGGAAATAATGATAAATATAATATACAATAAACTAGGGAATTCAATTTAAAAAAGGGAAATCAACAACATTAAGGCAGGAAGTATAACACCAATACAAATATGAAAAGTTATTTTAAAAAAAGTTAATGACCTTTATTGTTTGGTAACATGAAACCAAACATAAATACAAGCAAACAACATGAAATACTCAAGTCCCAAAAACTTTGTAAACTAAAAGTTTAGTTACTTTAGAATGTCGACTAAATATACTGGTCTAATAAAAGAAAAATAATTCCATAAATGACTACAGTAAAACTCTGAATGTCTGTTCATATTGCGTTTTTTATTTATAAAATCATCTGCAGAAACATCATATATATATTAAGAATGGATTCTTTTCTATAACACAGGGTGATTTAGGAGGAATGGGGAATAATGAAAGAGGTGACAGAATGAAGAAAATTGAGTAAAAAAAAAAAGTTCATATATACACATTGTGACGAAACCGTGAACATTAGGGATACATTTTAGATGAGATTGTCATCTGAGATGTGTATATAATGTCTTTGGTGTTGGATGAACGCATTGGGGGAGTCTTGTATTGTCGACGGTCGAGTTCGTTACGGGAGCTAACTTGCCGCGTGTGTCCCGCGTATGGGCTGTACTGCCGCATAACCGATGTTCCGAGGGATAGAACACTGTGTGAACATTTTCAAAAAACAAGGCATTAACATTGCACTGCGAACTGACAACTCACTGCAAAGACAAATTAGACCCCATTCAGACACAAAAAATATCACAATTCAGGCATTTACCAACTCACCTGTCAAAAAATTGAAGCAGAATACTTAGGGCAAACACGAAGACAGTTCCAAATCAGATACAAAGAACACATGAGAGCATTAAAATACAGTAACCATTCCACATTTGCCGAACACCTCATAGAAAATGACCATTCACCAACAAACATAAACACAGATATGCAAATTCTTACTATCAACAACCACAGACACAAAACACTCACTATACAGGAAAACTTATATATTCAAAAAGCAAAAAATGAAGGCCAACAGGTACTAAACGACCAAGTAAACCTCACAAATAAAACGTTACTCAATTTAATATACACAAACTCGACAGATAAAACAAAATAAACACAAACTGTATAATAAAACCCCACACATATATACATCACACATACATATAAAACATTCTAACAAGACCACACACATACACGCACGCTTCAAAACTCGCGCTATTGACACAAGACGTGACATATGCAAACAAAATCGCCACAACAGACAACCGAAGGACGCGAAAGCGCACCAGACACGACATGAACAAACCAGCTGGCCCCAGAAAACGCACAATAGTGTAAATACGATACAGGCAAACCAAGCTTTGTATAAAGAAATGGAGATGCGCAGCTGCATACGATAATAACAAATGTAAATAGTAAGTAACCATTAGATATAAAAATATCTCATAAAAAATATGCTCACAATTTGTAATAATAGGATAAAAATGTATATAAAACTGTATATAAAAACTGTAACAGATTCGTCGGTGATGATGCCTCGATGAGAGGTGAAACGCGTACGACGCAGCAATAAATAAATTAAACAGTTGCATTGGCGTGTTCATTAAACTAGTAATTGCTGAAGTATTTTGCGGACTGTGAAGGTTGTTCTGAGTGACTTGATTTCATATAAACTGTGTATGGTGAACTGCTGCTGAGTGAATTTAATTTAAGCATTAGGGACAATGAATCAGAAACAGGAGGGTCTAATTCGGAGAATGAGCTTAACAACACAATTATAAATGACAATAGCAAAAAATTTGATATCCATCCAGAGGAAATCATGAAGGAAATAAGAAAGCTGAAAAAAATAAAGGGGCTGGTGAAGATAATATTACTACATATATCTTAAAGATAGCCGGATCTGACATTGTACCTTATCTTGAAATATTATTTAAATTGAGTCTAGACACTTGCTGCTTCCCACAGGACTAGAGAAGTGCAATAGTAGTACCGGTACATAAGGGGGGGTGAGAAATAGAGTTGAGAATTACAGGCCAATCAGTTTGACATCAGTGGTAGGTAAATTAATGGAAACATTGATATGCAACCACATCAGAAATATATGTGAGGAACGTAAGTGGTTTTCAAGCAGGCAACATGGTTTCAGGCAAGGATATTCATGCGAATCTCAGTTGGTGGGATATATGCAAGATATTTCAGATGAAATGGACAAGGGAGGCCAAATTGATAGTGTAGCACTAGATCTGTCTAAGCCGTTTGACAGAGTAAGCCATAAAATGGTAGTAAATAAGGTAAAAACCATTGGAGTGGATAAGAAAGTCATTTGCTGGGTAGAAGAATTTTTAAAATGTAGAAAACAGAAAGTTAGGTTAGGAAATGTAGTATCAAAAGAAGTGGAAGTAAAAATGGGTGTGCCACAGGGTAGCGTATTGGGACCATTGCTATTCATTATTCTAATGAATAATTGTGTTGATTGTTTACAATCTGAAATTAGATTGTTTGCAGATGACATAATGCTGTATAAAAGAATCAAAATGATAGAGGATTGTAAACAGTTGCAGGGTGATCTGGACAGGATATCTAATTGGGTTGGTAAACATGGAATGAAGATAAATGCAAAGAAGAGTCAGCTTATTAGATACACAAATAAAAAACAAAAGGTTAATTATGAATATAAGGTGGGGAAAGAATTGCTTGCTGAAGACTTGAAGATGTAAATATCTTGGAATTACTTTTGATAACAAACTTAACTGGGCAGGACACATAGGACAGGTGG
Organism: Vandiemenella viatica; assembly: GCA_031002005.1. Classification (NCBI taxonomy): domain Eukaryota; kingdom Metazoa; phylum Arthropoda; class Insecta; order Orthoptera; family Morabidae; genus Vandiemenella; species Vandiemenella viatica. The sequence continues at coordinate 86,192 of JARYHS010015546.1, forward strand.
TAGGAAAAGGTTTCAAAGTTCTGCACTTGTTGGAGAGAGTGATGATGGGATGTACGAGAGAAGTCAAGGAATTGGGTTACAAAACTTTGGTCAGACCATTGCTCGAATATGGTAGTGTAGTATGGGACCCTCATTTTACATATCAAATACAGGAGTTGGAGAGGGTGCAAAAAAAGGCTGCTAGATTTGTTTCTGGAAATTATCGCAGAATGCAATCAGTGGCGGATATGATAAAGGAGCTGGAATGGGATTCATTGCAAGACAGGAGGAGAATTAGGAGGGTCATGGGAGTGTGCAGGGCATATACTGGCGATGAGGCATGGAAAGATATTGCAATAGGTATGAAAAGTAGTGCATGGAAAGGAAGAGATGACCATGACCACAAGCTGGCACTCGATTTCAGGCACAAGGGTGTGGGAAGATTCTCTTTTTTAGGTTAGGGTGTCAGGGATTGGAATGAGTTACCAAGAGAAATGATGAATAATTTACCGAAAACTTTGAAAGAATTTAAAGATAAAATTTGTAGAGGGCAAATGTAGGTAGGTGCAGGATAGGGGGGAAGATTAGTGTGTAGGGAAATTGCCACCGGAGCCTGTGCTCCATTCAATTAAATTAAATTAAAATTAAATTAAATCTGAGTGAACTGTGAAAACTAACACGTGTCTGTGTTTTCTCAGTAGTTTCTTGCCTATTTTCTGTGACTGCAATTCAATTAGTTTATCCAATTAGCAAAGCTTACAGACTGGCGACCACACGGCAACTGAACCTTTTAATTAGAAGTAATAAGTAGTGAGGAAAGCATTGAACATTGTGTTAAGCAGTATAGCTTCACTGCTGCATCGACGAACATGAATTATTTTCAAAGCCCTAAATTCTTACGTATTACGTTACAATGTCTCTGATTTCCATTGGTTTTGGAGAAACAAGTGCTAGAATATTGGGAATAAAAGTAAACACAAACATTTTTCAAACATTTAAACTAAACCTTTATGTGTGTTTTTGTATTAATAAAATACTTCAATAAGTTGCTTGTGTGCTCTTGATCACTTTCTAAGGTTTATTTTAAGCATAATATTCCCACACCCCCGTATCACCAAAAAAAGTGGAAATTGTCACATGTTTATATGAATCATTCTACTAATTATTGTTCATACCACCACCTGCTTCAATATTTATCTTTCCTCCTGAATCACCCTACATATAAACACACATCCTAGATTATATAGTTTAATTTTTTGTTAGTGTCTCATATCTTGCCCACAGTGTGATTATTAGAACTGGGATAGAATTGTCATCAAGCAATAAAGAAAATGGTAATAGCATTTATGAAGTGATTTTGGGGAACCATGGAAAACCAAAATCTGGACCTTAGGGCCTAGAATTCACCAAACATCACACTGAACGACATTACTGTTCCGCACCAGCTTCACTCAATCTGTTTCAAAAATTTTCATTTACGAGTTTGGGTACTTTCAATAAAATTATTTGATACTTTATATATGAAAGAATTGGGATATGTACGTATCTACCAAATACATCAAAGCCGATCTGGATAATTGGAAACAAAGGCAATTTACAACCATTGAGGGTTTATCCTTTTTGTTTTTTTTTTTTTTTTTTTTTTTTGTCTGTAGCATTATGGCTCATTAATACAATTGGGGCTGAGAAAATATTGGTGACAATGGAAAAAAAGAAAACTGGATGGCACAGCCAAGATTCAAACACACATTCTACCAAATGGCAGGACCAAGAATTAACCTTCATACAAGGAAAGTACGTTTCAGAGGTGAAGGTCATTTATGATGATTGTAAAAAATACAATAAGCAGCAGGAATCAAACAAGAAAAATAATTCGATAAAGGGCTACAATAAAGCTCTTACTGATTGCTTGTGTAGCCTTTTTTATCTATAAAAGCCAATGCAAAATTATCATATGTATATTAAGAATGATCTATTTTGTATTATACAGGGCGATTCAGGAGGAATGGTAATAATTAACTTTCAAAAGAAGGCAAAAACTACTACTATACTTCTATTAAAAATAAATGTAGCATTTAAAAAGAAATACAGCTCACCTTAGAAATGCAACTAACATCAACTCCAAAAGTATATTAGTAAAAAACTAAGGAAGGATAGGGAAATATGGCCCAACAATTACCACACACAAAGGAGGCTGGGAATGACAAAAAAAAAAAAAAAAACAAGAGAACCGCAATATTTTGGTATACAGAAGTGAGACACCAGGTGGAGTCGGAGACCACCGTCTGGTGAATGGCGTAGCCAGTGCGGATGGTAGAGCAGGGAGGGGGGAGGAAGCTCAAGTATTGGATCGATAATCAATACTTTTGATGCTATATTCTCATTGAAAGTGGCAGACCAACATAATAACTAAGTGAGGATACATAAATAAATCAAATTTTGAAGAAAAAAAAAACTAGAAGTGAAAAATAAAATATAAGAAATATAAATTGTGATTATAATAAGAGTTGGGTCTGGGGAAAACAATTTATTGGAGACTGAGGCCTGGAGGATGTCTGGTGTCCAGAATATTCTGATAGGCTAGTTCCCATCTAGGGCAGTTCAGAGGAGGTCGTGGTATCGAGGAAAACTCGGATTGCCCTGATTGAGAAACAGTTGTTGAAATTATTCAGTTTGTGGGGACTGGCATGTTTTGCAACTGAATGGGCCTCATTGTTAGTATATACTGTCTGCCTGTGGCCATTCATTCTGATAACAAGTGGATTAGTAGTGAGGCCTATATATGAGCTGGAGCAATGGAGGCATGTAAGTTGACATTTGAGGTATGTAGTCATGTAAGTAGCATGACCAATGATAGGGAATGTTTCCCCTGTGGTAGGATTGGAGTAAGTGGTAGTGGTGGTCATTAGTGAATGATGATGTAATGGAATCATGATCTCCAATAGACCTGGAGAAACAACAAGAGAATCATATAGATGTTGCTAACTCCATTTTTGTACAAATTCCATGAAAGTAAGTATGGAGCTCTATGTTTGATATATAAATTGACAGTCAGTGGCCGATCAAGAGTAAACTCCACGTTTAATATCCTCATCAGGTCAAATTGATATAATCTTCACAAGTTCATAGTGAGATGTTATAGTACAAACTCAGGGATTCCACAACAAGCCATGTCATAAAATCGCTGTGTTTTCATAATGCCTACGCAAACACAATGTCCTGTTAAACAGTACACAGAATTGTAAAGAGAAAGAGCAGTGATTCTTACAGCAAAAAAAAAAAGGAAGAGAGTTGAAGTTACTATTATCTATGAGTCCGTCTATGATAAGAATAGTTAGTTTGACCTCAGAACCGTTTATTCCCACCAGCTGTAAATTACCAAGATATACTCATGTCTCAAAGCACCAACAGCGACAGTAACGCGAGCAGACACAACTTAATATAAACCACCACTGATACTACAAGTGGTGAAACAAATTGTTCTCATCATGAAACAGGATCTATCAATAAATCTCACACCTTGGTCTTTGGTTATGTGTCAACTGCAGTAAGGAATAGCACATTACTTGTTACAATTCACCCACACAACAGAAAAGAACTTCTCAATTCTATACTTGTATATATTTCAACAGAAATATGTAAGTAATATTTTTTACCTTATCATCTTCAGTTATTACTAGCAAGGAACTAAAGAGCAGGAAATTTACTGGACCACCACAACTACATTATTTGGTGCAAAATATAAATCAGTGGTTTGAAACAAATGCACACTACTTCACTGAAAACACACCCCTACCTAATGCAACACATGTGAATAATTTATCAGTAGACTTGTGCAGGAAAATTCTGTTAGCAGCATGTGGATACTAACAAATGTGAAATGTATATGTGCAGTGGCGTAGCTAGCGTGGGTGACACCCGGGGCTGATATCGATGGTGTCACACCTTGAAAACTTAAATCCAAAATTGAGTATATTATATCATCTTTAAGGAGTAAAATATGATATTAATAAAACATAATTAAATAAAAATTTATTGTTATTTAAAAATAATAGTTAATAAAATTGTAAGATTAACAACATTTAAAAGATATACAAATAAAATAAAAACAATTGCTTTCACAATCCCCTCTTTCTAGCTTTAATAACTGCAAACCAGTAAATCACATTTTCGAAATTAAAAATTTGATTTACTTCATGTTCAATAATCAATATGGCAAGATTTTAGTCACGTGTTGATCACTGGTAATCGAAAGTGGTTTTAGATTAATTTTAACTCCTCTGAAGATCGGGCCTCACTTGCCTGATACTGTTCTGCACCGTCACCGCACCGACACGTTTCTTACTATTGGCGCTCACTCGGTCGAAGTTAGTCCAAAGGACACGGCATGTCGTCCGACACTCGGCCGGCACGTGGCCATCATTGGATTGGTTTATCTTTTGACGGTGTGGACCAGTGTCGGTCTGCTGGATGTGGAGAACGCATAGAGAGAGTTCGGAAATTTCCCTTCCCTTACGACCAAATGTTGTTTTCATGATTATTGTTGGTCTTAAAACAAGTATCTTTTTTTTCATCCATGTTCATGAGATGTTCTTAACATGTAGGAATTGTTCTAGCATCTTCGCATTAATAAATCAAAACATTGCCAGAGTTGAAGATCAATTTTAAGACCCACAAAAATTGTAGCGGAGATCTGCATTTGCAACGGGGACCTTCCACACCCGAATCGCACGCCGTAACCATACGCCAGACTAATCTAAAAGTACTGAAAAATATGTATTCAAACACATAAAAGTTTATTCGTGTTTTTTGATAGCAAAAATAGATGGTATAGAAAAAAAGTATATTCATTGTATCATGTTTGCAAACTTATTTTTCATTAAACCTACATTCGGACTGGTGACTCAAATGACTGCGTGCGGTTTGGATACTGAAGGTCCCGGTTCAAATCCCGGACTCGACTGTAATTTTTGCGGGCCTAAAAATTGACATTTACCTCTGGCAATGCTTTTATCTGTTAATACGAGGATTCTAGGACACTCCGTGATCGAATTTCACGTTAATCTGTAGGTGTCCTTTCGAAGTTAGGTGACTACGATATAGGTGCTCTCCGAGTTTCCTAATAAGAAACTCTGACTAGAACTTTGAGATAACATGAAATTATTGTATTTATTATACAAAATCTTTACGACCGAAATTTAAATTAAAATATGTTATAACCTAATTTTTTGCTTAAAAAAAAAAACTGAATGAATCGAAAAAGAACCTCAAGCAAAACTAAACACGTCAAGTGCGAAGTGATTGACATTTCATTGCGATTGCGTTGAAATATGCGAGAATCTTTCATTCCGGTACAGTGCTGGTAATGATTTGTTAATACTGCGCTGCAGGGCCGGATTAAGACAGCGCGGGGCCCGTAGCAAATATGATGAAGAGGCCTTGATTTTTGCCGTCCTAGGGAAAATTGTGGAGCTAAAAACAAAAAAGGTCACCCATCTAGCCTAGGTGCGGACCCCCCCCCCCCCCTAGGAGGCGCGAGGCCCCCTAGAAGGCGAGAGGCCGTGGCATTTGCTACCTCCTGCTACGTGGTTAATCCGATACTGCTACGCTGGGATACTATGTTTGTACATAAAAGATCAACCAGTTAGGTGATTATCATGAGTCAGATAAAAAAGTATTTTAATGTACTTTCGTACCAAAACTGTGCAAAATAAACTAAAGGTGTCAAACCTACCTGTCATCCCCAACACTGATTCCCTGTAACAATCACTTGAAAACGTTAAAGGAGACTAAAGACCAGGTAGGAACATGGGCGAGCTATGGAAAATTGTGGACGCGAGGGGGCGAGCTGCCACTCGGCCGACTGTCGTTGCGGTGACGGTACAGTCCAGTATTGGCAAAATAGAGCTCGACCTTTACACGTAGCAACAGATACACACACTGGCGCAAATTAAAATCCCAACACCCATACGATGTTGTGATGAATGAATGAAATTTGGCCCCAAGTATGCCCACATGAAGAGTATTAAATGATTTAAAATTGAAAGTTTTACATGTAATAATATGAGAATTTCGGTGCTATCTATTATGTAAACTGCTATTTTTTTTATATTCTTTTAAAGTAGGCTACTAGGTGGCGTACAGTGTGGTGTAACATGACACTTTGTTGCCACGAGTTCTTGTTGGCTAAGTATGCCCAGGCGAAGAGTGACAACTCTATACACTCAAATGTCTAACTGTGAGAGAGGTCGGAGAATTGATGTGTTTTAAAAAGGTGCTTCATATCGTGAAATCTCCCTAAGGATTGGCCGTAGTGCATTGTCAGTATACAGACTTGTTACACAGTGATGAAAGAAAGCTCTAATACTGTCTATACTGATGGATAACAGCACGTGAAGACCGCCAAATTGTGTGGGCGGCTGTTGCTGGCAGATGGTTGACTGCAGGCCAGATCCAAACAGTGGCTACAGAGAGAGTCACCCCATCCCCGGACGATTGAAAACCAATTGCTTGAAGCCGGAGTACGCTCTCTGAACCCTATGCAATGTGTCTCATTAATCTGATTTCATTGCCAGCATCATCTAACCTGGCGTAATGCAAAACATAAAAGGACATGTGAATGGCGTACATTTGTGTTTACAGACGAGTCCTCGATTCTGTCTGTGGCAATGTGATAATTCACGACATGTTCGGAGGCGTATTTGAAAACGGCTTACCTGCTGTGATTTCAGAACATCACACAAATGAAGTCACCGGTGTCATTTTTTGGCGGCAATTAGTTTCGATAGCATGACTGAGTCGGCTGTTGTTAATGACACAATGACAGCCCACCACTATGTGGACAGGGTACTGCATCTTATTGTGATACCCCTTTATGTTCACCATTCAATCGCATATTATAACAAGATAATGCCCGTCCTCATATTGCGGCCATCACTACACAAGCCTTGCAAGAAGATTCGATCACAATTTGAACAACACAGTCCCCAGATTTGTACCCAATAGAGCATGTCTGGGATACCAGGAGTAGACACATTTGATCACATGGTGACCCAGCACAAACAGCGCAATAACTCACTGCAAAAGACATGCAGGCGTAAAGAGAAATACCCCAAGAAGACATTCGAAACACTTGTTGATTCAATGTCGGCAAGAATCCACGAATGCATTGGTGCTCAAGTTGGACGCATTTCTTACTGAAAACTGTATCTAAAGGTAATAACTTATCCTGATCGATTTCCATTTCTTATCATTTCTTCTGGTATGGCCCTGGATATATCTCAAAGTTTCCTAAAATTCTACCATTCCTGTATGTATGGTGAGATTCTAATTTTTGCCAGTATAACTATAGGGCGACCATAATATTTCGCTATAAATTTAAAAAAATCTAAAACTACCTAATCATTTGTTGTATAGGTTGTATTTAAATGACTTCGCAAGGGATATCGAGAGGAAAGTTAACAGAAGTGGCTTGATCCAAGTAGAAGCAATTCCAGACCCAGATGGGTTCCATCGGTGAAAACCCAGAATCCAGGTCCCACAAGGTCGTGAGACCCTGGGAGAGACTGTATAGTCAGAGAAAGCAACTCTACATTAATTTCCTTCATAAAATTGAACAATAAATGCAATATAAAACAATGAATCTAAAAAAAAAAAAAAAAAACGGACTTAGGTAATATAAGAACATGCCTTTGCGGTATTCTGCCGTCTTTACATGAAGTACTTCACAAGTGAAGTATTTTACTAATCCGCCTAAGATACACGTAGCTACAGACTTCTAAATATGACACTGTATGTACTGAAAACCGTCTCACGATGTTAATTTTACATTTCTAGCGCCGCTATGTAGCATATAAATAAAAATGTTGTAAACGGCTTGAATGTTCGTTCAGTTGATCAGGAACAAAAGTTCGACATCCCTGTCGATTTAAGGAATACACCTGTATTCGACAGAGGGGTTACCCATAGCACAAATTTTCTTCTTCTCTCAAATTTATTATGGAAAATTCATAGAGAATCATATGCTTATTTATTTCATCGCGATCATATTTGCATATTCTCGATCAGAAGAAAGCATAGCAAACTTACATGAACCTAGAATTTAGTGCTTACTAATGTTACGATTTCGCTAGCAAGATACGGGGTTCCGACTTTTTTTTATTTATTTACTTAAATGGCTTTCGGCCCTTATCAGCCCAAGTTATTTGCGTTTATGACAATTCACATTTCATTACTTTACAGTTCTATTTACATAGTTTAACAATTTACATTTCATTTCCTATACAGTTTTAAATATATATAATTTACATTACAGTTCTATACACAACAGTTACGGTTCCGACTGTTTTAAACACAAGATTTACAAAAACTGATTACCAACGACGGACGAGACCATCAACGAACACTTGGACCCGTTCAGATTGATTTGAAACCTGACAGTATTGCTAGTTTCATGCACAGTTTTTACTAGCATAAATTCGAACATGATAAGATTTCATGTCGAATATAGATGCACTATCGATAATAAGCTGGTACGCAGAGTGTAAATCGGATAACGCGAAATGTACTCAGTTTGTACATCACGAATCTGTCAGATAATAAATTTAAAAATTACTAGAAAAACTTCAAAGCACTTGTAAATCTTAGCTTGAAAGCTAATGGAATTCTAAATAAGCAAAACAATTTTATAACCTAGACTACGCGTATTCCGACATACGCTTGGTTTTCATTTCAAATTTTCGCTAAATATTTTCGTGGATTTACAATTTAACTGTCTAATTACTATGATTTTAGCAATTATATATATACACTTTAATTTTAAAACTTCCTCTTTTTATACAAGAAAACTTACATTATATCCACCGCCGCTTCTAACAAATCAAACAACAGTGACGGACGGCAAGCACAACAATGAACGATTTCTTGTGATTGTTGGAGCTACAGAGCGGTGCTCTCTTTGTTTAAGCGCACGGTATTGCCAACAATTATATTCTACTATAACGAATGAGCACAGCCGCCTGGATCGCATTTCAAAAAGCGCTAGATCAACCTAAAAACAAATATTCATAACAATAAAGTAGACGTGTTTCGATACCAAAGGATAAAAGAAGTTTATTATTATTATTATTTTTTTGTGTCACACTAATTTCGATTACTATTTTCGAAATGTGGGTGTCGCCCCCAAACGGGTGACACCCGGGCAGACCGCCCCCACCGCCCCCCCCCCCCTTAGCTACGCCACTGTATATGTGTAGCTTAGACTGAAAAGTGAATCTTTACAATTTTCTGTCTGTTACACACAAAAATGCATCAACCAGTCACATTCCTTAACTAGTAAATATAAAATACACTTTAAGAACTTAAATGAAAATGGAAAGCAAGATACTCAAGAAACCAATTTTCAAACAACTAGAAATAGGTTTTCCTCAAGAGCTTTCTAACATATTCAGATAATCAATAAACACAGACAAAATCACTGATAGCAGTCACTGTAGGATACAAACATAGTAAATAGTATTTCAGTTATAAATTCCAGTGCCTGTAATAATTTTCATATAAAAAATGAATTTGCGTAGTAACTGCTGCAAAAAGGACTTTTTTCTTCGGTTTCGTCCGCCGATTTATTACAGTTAAACACTAACAAACATCGTTTAGTTACTTTAAATGCATTTGCTGAACTTTTCTTCAGACGGATAAAACAGAACTTATTTAAAGGTATCGTGAACATCATGTGGTATACTCATACAGTTTAACGAGCAGAATGTGCTAATTCACAATTCTTTACAAACCTAAACGAAAAGCAGGTTAGTGAAATGTGTTTCTGTGGGACTTTAAGCTGTATTTTTCGACTCCGTAAGCAGCTTTAAGCTGTAAACCTACCTCTTCCAGAATATATACGGCATTTATAGGCTCCATATCACCTCCTTCTCTCGTCTTGAGAGAGCAAAGCGCAATATAAATACACAAAAAATAACTACGTCCACGAGAACAGCTGATAGGTTCAGCTACAGAGTTACTTAATGTTCCAGAGTGAAAATTCCACTCTCAATTTCTGCTGCTAAAAACTAAAATCATTGCTGTCTGAAAACTAAAATTGTTACCAGCCTTTTCCTAATTCCGTCGACGTTTATAAAATTAATGAATTCGCCAACAATTTACTTTTCAACTAATCCACGGCAATGGAAGTCAGTAAATGTGTTGATTTTTGAAAATCCAAAATTCAATTTACATCCAAATATGTTTACTCGGTTTCTTTATATTTCACTCTTCTGATACTAATTAGAAAAACGTTTACAAAAAATTACTTTTAATTGCAATCAATCTTAACTCCAAGTGGCAATTTTAATTTTCCCTGAAATTGTACATTGTATTTATTTATTGGTACGTTTGCGTCATACGTAGTACAGAGGAGAAATGGTATGGGATGAATAAAAAATAGTATGTTCGCAGACACACACGAGCATACATACAGACACAACATACATTCTCTCACAGTTTATCCTCTCTGTGATTAACTATAAGATAACATATCAAAAAAATACTGTAACGACCCTGCCCATGCAATTAGAAATCAGAAAGTTTTGAAATTTATCCTAAGGATTTAATGAAGGAACCGCAAAAGGTAAAAATCCGCAAGGCCGCTGGTGTTAATAATATTACTGCAGATGTTTAAAAGATAACAGGATGTGAAACTGCACCTTATCTTGAAACGTTAATTAAATTGAGTCCTGATACCTGCTGCTTACCTGATTACTGGAATAGTGCGATAGTAGGACCGGTCCATAATGGAGGGGTAACAAATAGAGTCGAATCAGTTTACCATCAGTTGCAGGTAAACTGACGGAGAGATTGGCATGTAACCACATCACAGGTAGCTGTGTGCAACGTAAGCTATTTTCAGATAGGCTGCATGACTTTAGGCAATGATATTAATGCGAATCTCAGTTAGTAGGATATGTGCAAGATACTTCTAATGAAATGGAAAAGGAAAACGCTTATAGGTAAGGATGGAGAGGAAGTTATTGAGGATTTTAAAAAAAGGCAAAGATTTTAAGTAACTGGTTTAGTGAGACCATTAGGGACGAAGAACAAGAAACGGGAGGGTCTAAATCGGATAACGAGCCTAACAAAACAATTAGATATGAGCAGACCAAAGAATTTGAAATTCGTCCTGAGGATATCATGAAAGAACTGAGAAAGTTGAAAAAATATAAAAGGGCTGGTGTAGATAATATTACTACAGAAGTCTTAAAGATAGTAGAATGTGACAATGTACCTTACGTTGAAATATTATTTAAATTGAGTCTGGATACTTGCTGCTTACCAGAGAACTGGAAATGTGCAATAGTAGCTAGTGCCGGTACATAAAGGAGGGATGAGAAACAGAGTCGAAAATTTTAAGGCTGGAGGTTTTCTCGGCGTTGAATATGAATTAAAACTTGTTATGCCACGGGATTTACAATTTGAGCCATCAACATGCAGTTTGTTCCTCCTTCAGAATAACAATCAGCCTTTAACTTTTTATCTCTTTACCCAATAAGCTCTCTCTTCTTTGCATTTATCTTCATCTCCTGTTGACTCACCCAGCTTGATATCTCGTCGAGATCTCCCTGCAGCTGTTCACAGTCTTATTACCGTTTTTATGCTGTTATATAGTATTATATGTTCTGCAAAAAAATATAACTTGTGGTAGTAAACCGTCAATAGAATCATTCATAGGAATAACGAATAGCAATGGTCATCAGATGGTTTTCCGCAGCAGCTGTTATCAGAAGGTTTTCACACCATGCTCACGACTTGTTGAATGTCTCCCCATTACGGCTTTGTTCAATGCTATGCTTAGCTTTTCCTTACAATAAATTCTGTAAGACGAGATTGCTTTTTGCTGTCTACAGTCGATGTGATGCGTCCTAGTCGAATGCTGGGACGGTCGCAAACTCCCCCTCATGAATGATACACTACACAAACAAGATAAACTCACGACACAGAAGTTATATGTTTCGCGAACAGATGGCCGCACTTGACTGCCTTATTTGATCAGGTTCATCAATACTTTATGAAACGGGCGTGGTGATTAAAAGGTGTGGCATCCTTAATAGCTCACGCTATTTCCATAACTCAATTCGTAATCGAAACTGATTGGAAAAATAAAAACAGATATTTGGCAGAATTTGCCAATTTAATTTGTGTTACGAACACGATAATCAACCTTAAGGCAGGGCTACACTGCGTCACGTCGCGTGATGTTTCGTGATATCACGTGACAGACGTGAGTTGTTTACTGTCTTAGGAGTCAGCTGCACACTGCTGTGACGTCACGTTTTTATTCTCGGCTTGCCCACGTATTCTGTAGTCACGTGATGTATGGGTTCTTTCTCCTTCATATGTTTCCTCACTTGTTTTTAACGATTGTTTAGATGAGAAGTTAGTGAATATGATTTTTTAATTAATTCGACTTAATTGCTGACGGAGCGCGCGCTCTGGTGGCAATATTGCTGTTCTCTCATTTTCCCCTTTCTTCTACTCGCCTACTATTGCCCATTGCAAATGTAAGTTTCAAACTCTTTCAGCGTTTTTTGGTAAATTATTCATCAATTTCCTTCGTAATTTATTCCAGTCCCTGACTTCTTTAACCACGAAAAAAATGAAATCCACACTCTTATGTCTGAAATCGAGCGCCAGCTTCTGGTATGGCATGAATTTTTAAACAACCACAGAATACTTGACTATCGTGGTCTATATACGATAAGCTACTTGGAAGGGAACCGGGAAAGAATTAAATATATCAGGTCATTACAATTTGTTTTGTTTTCTCTGTTCAGGTTGTATAGTTCGCTTCTCAGTTGGTATTCAACAGTTGATGTTTCTAACACAAATAGCTCCATTTCTTGGTCTTTGTAGGTAACGAAGTGGTAAGTGGAAAACATAAAATAAACATTTTAATCCTATATCTCTCACATTTAAAACAAAACATGGAGTGATAGCCTTTATTTAGTAACAATTCTTGGAAGTTGAGTAAGCAGTCTCTTTCTGTCGCTTCTAATGAGCAGCTGTAAAAAAAATCCAATCGTTCGTTGTTCATTCGGAAATACATATTAAAACGTCTCAAATCTTTTCGTAATTGTAGCACTAACCGATGAAAATCAACCCGTTGTTCTTTATCTATACTGATGTCATGTATCCAAAAATTATAACTGTCTTATTTTTATTTTTGCTTATCGAGCGTAGAGGACAATAGTGGCGAGAAAGGGCTGTAGACAAGGAACGGGAGGAAATTCCGCCATGGCCTTTTGAAGGAAGCATCCCGGCATTCGCCTGGAGTGATTTGGGGAAACCATGGAAAACCCAAATCTTGATGCCCGGACGGGGATTCGAACACGCGTCCTCCCGAATGCGAGGCCAGATCGTTAACCACTCACACACGACGCTCGGTTTGGAATCAGACACAAAACTGCAAATAAGTTAATGCGTTCACGTGTGTCGTGACTTGAAGTGCCGGTAGTGTAGTACTGAGCATGCTATCGGTTTGCTGTTTTAGTGAAGTTCTAAATTTAAAATTTGAAAATGTGTGCTACCATAACGGGGATAGCACAGTTAGTGTCAAAATCAGGGGGGGAGTAGTGAAAAACCCAGTGGAATTTGTGTCACGAAATTTATTGGTAATCGTATATGAAGATAAAGAATTCGGCAATAGCCTTTTGGAGGAACCATCCCGTCATTCAGCTAGAGTGATTAAAAAAAAGCTGAAGAAGGGATAGATGACCGCTCCGGGAATCGAACCAGGTTCCTCCCACTCAGTGGCCAGACTCAACAGACTGGTCTATGATAGTAAACAGTCACAGCCATACCTGCAGAGTGGGAGAATTTATTACTGTTAGGGAAGAATTACTTTTTACAAGATATCACGCAAACGAAAGATCAGGCAGTGAGGTATTTGCAGCTGATTGAGTCAGTATATGCTGTATCCCTGATATACCAGATTTTTGCTGGTCGTCGAAATATTCGTGGCTTTCAGAATGTTTGTCTTACAGCTTACACTAGCTGATACCTTCATACAGCACGAACACGGGGTAGACTTTATGTCAACAATTTCTAATATCTTTTTTTTTATTATATCATTAAGGATATTATGATTCAAGCTTCAGTTATATTAGAAATTCAGTAATGATTAATTTAATTTTCAAACGAATTAGCGCATGTTTAAAGAAAAATAGTTCTCCATGATGGTACCTGCAGCTTAATTTTGTGCAACCAGTCATTTACTAAAATCGCATTTCGATGAAATAACAAATGAACGTTTTAATTACGCGGCCTGATTTCATACTACGTGTTACAATAAAAACAATAAAAGTATGAATTACGAAGCCAAATCTTAAACTATATGGAACAATAAAAATCCGCTGCGTTTGCCATTTAAAGTTAATAGCTGTGATTTGGTTAAGAACAGTTGGCGGCACTGCGGCTGTTCCGTTATCCGCTGTGCGCCCCCTCTGGGCTGCGCTGTTTGCGTCTGTCGGATGTTAATAACTACAGTGACATCAATTTACAAATGAATTTCAAAATAGAACATTTCGCTTGTACCTCAGTGCCTTTTCCATTATTTGTAAAACTGTCAAAACTAAATAGAATGCTGAGTAGGTACTCTCCACTGCACAGACTATAGCTGTTACCACCGGGTGTTCACGTCTACGGAGGAAGTGGGGACCATGGAGGAAGGAATATTCCTTCCTCCATGGTGGGGACAGTAAGCATGTGGTAGTAGTTCATATGCGCCGATGTTAGGGGCGCTGACATCAGTAATCGGCCTTCACGCAGTTAACATTTTAGCCGCTAGGTATCGCTAGGTCCGTTACTGGCGGAAAAAGTTTGATTTCTGTTGTCTCTGTTGCATGCTTTGTTTTCAGAGAAAGGTCTGATTGTTTCTGCTGCATTATCTGCTCTTATGTTTCTTTCTACGTGAATAATCTGCAAGTAAGTGTAATATGTCTCATTATTATATCGTGTATATTGTAAAATATTATTTTTATCGGTGTGTGTAATTCTTCATTTATATTGGTTTTTAGAATGCCTTCCTGTGTGGTGTGCGGTTTGGATTCTCGCAGTAGACGTTGCAAAGAGGAGGGAATAACGCTTCACAAGTTTCCAGTTAAAAGGCCTGAAGTTTGAGAGATGTGGAAAAAATTATGGGGCTTGACTCAGGATGTTAGCAAAAAACACCTGTGTTTTCTACATTCTTGAAGATAACTGTAGGTTGGGTCCTAGAAGCAAATATTTGATGCCCTATGCTCTCCCTACTAATGGTAATAGAAGAGCACATGTATTTAATGCCTTTGTTGACTGAAATTCATTAACTTAGAAGCTCGCACGATGCGTTTTGAATTAAGTTCTGTACATCTCCGTTGTAACATCGAAGAGTAAAAACGTAAATGTATTCATTTTTCAAATATTTATTTTTTGCCTTTGAAGCATAGATATTGTGTTTCAAAGCCAAAAGAATAATTATAACCAAGCAACTATTTTTCAGGAGCTCCATTTGCGGGGTTGCTATTGGAAGTGGAACAACAGCCTCCATCGGTAGATGAATTTGCAGTTACTGGTAAATCCCTCATTTCAACCGTTGAAAACATTTTTAGTTAAATAGAGAGACTATAGTTATGATAATCTGTTTTTGTTTACTGTTCTATGAAACTTAATTTTTTATTTGCCAACTTTTTATGCCCACTAGTAATTTCAGTTTTAGAAAATGTGTAGGGAGCCTACTTCTAATTGTTGTAACAGTGGAGGATTATCTGATCAATTGTTTTTAATGTAGGTAATACAATTTGTTCTTAGGTGATCCTGATGATGATGTTGCTCCTGAGGAGGCTGTGGAAGAATCCCGAGATGAACCACATATTCTGGAAGAAGTTAGATCAGGTATGTAGCTGGTAAAAAAACACTAACCCACCAAACTTCATCTGTCAGTTTTATTTCAAAACTTACTTTGTTGTCATACTTGAAAGTAAATTACTTTTTCAACTACTTGAATGCTGCTTTGACAGTGTAGTGCTCATGCTTTACAAAACTGCAATTTCTTTTGACTTCGGTGTCAGTTTATGCTATGGGTATTTTGGACTTGTGATGTATATATACCAATTATTTGTGAAATGAATATGGTCTAGTGACATTTTTCCTACCAAATTACTTTTGCATGTGTATCTTATATGTGTGAATTTTCAAGAACTACTTAATTTTGCTCATTATCAAGTTAAGCTCAAGCCCTTTTGTGTTTCTGAGAAACTGTTGGTCCCAGTCATAAATAATTTTAATTATCTGCAAGAAATGATTCTTACACTATATTCTATGAAAAATTAAGTGCCAACTTGTTATGGTCACTTCTTCCTTTCCACTTACTAATAAATTGTTCCACAAATAACAATCCAAACCCAATCACCAATGGATGCCAGTTATTTTTTGTATGATTTATCTAGAAAGAATTATAGTTCTAAAATAATTTATTAAATAGATATGCAGTTTCTGGTATGAGTGTGACTGCACATATTGAAGGTTGTCTTCCAGATGTGGTTACCTCACCACCACAGATGAAAGCAGGATGTCGTCGAACATGAACTCGTTTTACAAATTTGCAGTAAATCATGTTTTTTGGTTATGAATGGTTCACATGGTGGTCGTGTTCACCTTGCCCCATGGATCACCTTTAGCATAACCAAAGGTTTTTTATCAGAATATATTATAGAGTTTTCGTGTGTTAGTCCTGGACCTCCTGCCTTCATCTGTGGTAAATGACTTATTTTCTCTAGTCTTCCTCATTTTCATTGTATGACAGAAGTTTCATTGTTATTATTGCAGAAGTAGTTTTTTTTTTTTTTTTGCTGTCTTCAGACTCTGATCTTCTGTGATTGGTGTCATTTCCGCTACACCTCATCGCTTTTGTCTTACTTTGATTTACAGTTCAAAATCTTCCTTCAGTATTTTGTTCATGCCATTCAGTAACTTCTCAGTATCATCAGCCTGCTCTGCTAGCAAAACAATGTCATCAACAAATCGTAGCATACTAATTTTTTCTCCTTGAACACTTACACCACATAAAAACTTTTCTCTTACTTCCTTTATTGCTTCCTCCACATATAAGTTGAATAGTAATGGGGATAGACTACAACCTTGTATCACATCCTTTTTAACTGATGCACGTGTCTCATTATTCTCTACTTTTACTTCATGTGATACAACTGTGCCAGAGTATCCTCTATAAAAATTTAATATTTGTTATGTGTAGTGGTGTATAACCATTACCCCTTTGGTTTATCTGTTAACTGTACATTTTATAACTTTCTCTTATTATTTATTAATTATTTAACACATTACAAGTGATTCATTTCAGTTACAGTTCTGATGCAATGAGGATTTTTTTTTTTCTGTAGGTTCTCCGGAAGTTCATGACGCGAGGATGGAAGCTGCAGA
Organism: Vandiemenella viatica; assembly: GCA_031002005.1. Taxonomy (NCBI): domain Eukaryota; kingdom Metazoa; phylum Arthropoda; class Insecta; order Orthoptera; family Morabidae; genus Vandiemenella; species Vandiemenella viatica. The sequence goes on from JARYHS010015546.1 coordinate 103,631, forward strand.
GGGGAGTCAGCTGCTGGAGTCGACCGAGGTGGTATGGCGAGGAGGAGGTCAGTAGTGGGGGTGGGAGGTCAGGCAGTTGGGGCTGGAGGTCAGGTAGGGGGGAGGTAGGTCAGGTAGGGGGGGGGGAGGAAGTAAAAGCCACATGTGGAGAACTTCAGCCATTTCCATTGCCTTACCCTTCAACGCCTACATCCAGCCGGAAATCATCTCTGCAATATAGGGGGCGGGGTAGAGTCTTAGGCTTAATTCACGCCCACAATGTTGCAGAGTTGTCACCACGGAAGAAGACCTTGTATAGGACAATTTGCCGTCAGAACAAGCTGGTTCTGAAGCTGAAGCAGAAGGTATCACATTTTCGTGCCAAACTCAGCCAGAGATGTAAAGACTCTGTGTTGTCTTTGGTTTCGAAGGTGGATAATTGTCTTTCACCTTTAGCGTCAGTTCTGTTTAGATCACAAATTGCCAATGCATCACTTCCTCCAAAGTGCCGCAGGTGGACAGTTGAAGATAAGGCACTGGCAATGGCTATCTACAAGCGTAGCCCGTCATGTTACCGCCTCCTGAGTCAGTTTTTGGCTCTCCCTTCTCGTGTTACCATTTCCCGTTCCTTACAGGCTATTCCTTTCAACACTGGTATAAGTGAAGGGATATTTGCGCATCTGGCAGAAAATGTTCAAACCATGAGTTTACACGAAAAAATTTGTTCGTTGATTTTCGATGAAATCTCTCTGTGTGAGGGATTTCAGTACGATGTATCGGCGGATAAAATTGTGGGGTTTGTCGACTTGGGCCACCTGGGGCGGACTAGACAGCCTGCTAACCGTGCCTTGGTGTTCATGGTCCGTGGCATTATAAAAAAATGGAAGCAACCAGTTGCCTACTACTTTTGTAATGCCAGAACCCCAGCATGTAAAGTTAAGGTTTTAATAAAGACTGTAATTGTGAAATTACAGTCCATTGGGTTGAAGGTTGTGGCAGTTGTGCACGATATGTCTGCAACTAATGTAAGAGCTGTAAATGACTTGATTGACGAGACACGGAGTGAGCGGCGCGGGGCATTTTTCGAGGTGGGTGGGGAACAGATTGTTAATATCTGTGACCCACCCCATCTCCTAAAATGTCTCAGGAACAACTTCCGGAGATATAAGGTTCACTTTGATGGCAGGGTGGCAGACTGGTCTCATATCGAAGATCTGTTTGTAATAGATAGTGAGAAAAGCGAACGGTTTGCTCCTAAAGTCACTGAGAAACATATCTATCCGGAGGGGTTCTTCAGTATGAAGGTATGTCTTGAGCTCAAGTGTTGAGCCGTACAGTTGGGCTTTCTCTTCTTGCCTATGCTGTTCAAGAGAGAGATGGATATGACAGGCTTCTGGATGGTCGGGGGCGTCGTATGTATCTTCCTTTTGAGGCAAGAGAGACTGCAGATTTTGTTTTTGCCTGTGACAGGTTATTTGACAGCTTCAATGGCAGTTTTGGTGCTTCAAGTATGAAGCCTCTACTACGTGCTTTGAGTGCCAAGAGTGCCCATTGGCAGTTCTGGGAGGACATGATAGGAAAGATAGCCAAGTGGGAATTTCGTCATGATAATGGCCAAGTGGTGCAAAATAGCTTTCAGCGCGGCTGGGTGGACAATATTCGGGCTATGCGGATGCTGTGGAAGAAATTATCTGGTATGGGTATTAAGAGCCTGTGGTTACGCAATCTCAATCAAGACCCCATTGAAAATCTCTTCTGCGTCATCCGTCAGCATGGTTATCATAACACAAATCCCACTTGTTATCAATTTGTATCATCCCTCAAAACCAGTGTAGTCAATAACCTTGTCAACAGGAGCATTAGGGAAATGGGCAATTGTGAGGCTGATGATTCGATGCTTATATCGAACCTCACCAGTTTCATGCAGCCTACAGCAAAGGCTCAAACAACTGATGTGTTAGCAGAGTGAATCATTGGAAGAGGATGAAGTTTCATTACCTTCAAATGATTTGATCTCTGATGTGGCTGCTGCATCTCTGCCACAACCGTCCCACTGGGCTGTACATTCACGCCTGATGCGTAAATGCATTGCTTATATCAGCGGGTATGTTGTCTATATTGTGCTTTCCAAAGTATCATGTCCTTCATGCAAAGCCACCATCTTTGCCGACACTGTTCTCCCCGAACATTCCTTTATAGTTCAGAAAGAATGCTGTCCTGATAAGAAGTGTCTTACCTACCCAACAATTGCTGCAACAGATGTGGTAGAAGGAGTGCTGCAGCAGTTGGAGAAAGTGCTGAGACACTGCTCTTACCAGAACTTTCTTCTGAAACGCTTGATGAAGCATGTTTCGGGGAAGATTTCCTTGAGTGGTATTGGTTGTAAGGAACATTCTGAGTCTTTGCGTGCAGATCTATTGAAGTTTCTTTGTAAGTGGAGTATCTTCAAGTTCTGCAAGCAAAGTCGTAAGAGAGGTTCCTCACAAACACGCACTCCCCAAGGAGCTTCCAAGAAACTGCGCAAGGGAGTCTGCACATGAGGTAATCACATTTGCATTTAATTCATGAGAGATATTATGTGTACAAATACAGTATAGGTTTTCATGTATACTAACTGGGAGAAGATTTCCATAATTAATGCATTAAGTGTAGAAATTCTGGCATAAATATGATTTGATTATAAATTCAGCTGAGCACATTGTCCACATAGATTTAAAAGTCCCAAATCTGCTGGATTGGGTACTGGGGTGACATGTAACAGTAGAAGGGGAGAGCTGGTGTAGAAAGGCTTCACAAGACTATTGTTAGAGTATTGTGCTGTTAGATGGGACTTATACCATGAGTACCAAACATTTAATTAGGTTGGCTGCTAGATTTAAAATTTGAGCTATACGATACATAAGCTGGATGGGGCACCATTACAAAGGGAAGATGGAGACTGGTTGGAGTTTTTTATATTAATTGCTTGTTTATGAAACGTTTTGATAGATGCATATTATATCAATATTGATCACATGGTGGGGATTGGGTACAAGTACTAAAAAAAAACATTGTCCCGCAGACTACAGTGCACATCACTGAGCCAAGTGTTAATGTTCGGCCTGGCATTCAGCAAGACGTGGGTTCGAATCTCCTCCAGCCATCCACAATTCGGTTTTCAATGATTTCCAGAAATCACTCCAGGCGAATGCTGCGATTTTTCATTCAAAAGGCCATCGCAGTATACATCCCTATTCCTTGCCTCCCTGCCTTTTCCTTTGTAATGGGTTCAAAACTGGTGAGGCAAAAAAAAAAAAAAAAAACATAGGGTAAAATCTAATAATATAAAATTTATGTAGTAGCATCAGTAGCAGCTTAGTACTCATTTCCAGGTACGCTGGTGGGGGTTTCTTTATCAACCCTTGGGTAACATTTTTAACTTTATTCCTGTGCTTTTCTTTCTGCTTTCAAGGGGTTCTTTTATTTCCTTTTCAAATGGATGTATACTAATGGGCAAACAGCTGGTTGCGTGTAATAGTGACCTTTAGTTTTACTAACTTTCATGCATGTGCAGAGGCGAGCAGTAGTAAAAGGTTGGTCGCCATGCTTGAGGAGGCGAGGTTGGGGCTTCTTCAATACTAAAAATATTTTACATTTTCCCTTCAGTATTGGAGTAAAATTTATTTTGTATAAATTTAGCTGTTACATTCTATTTAAAATGCATAGACTCTACGTATAATTAATTTGGGTATATTTCATACATAAAGCATGTGTAGGTAAACTGACATTGGTGGATGCCCTCAGTCACAAATGAATTGTTTGTGATGGTGGAATTTTGGGGGAAAATAAATTTTCTAAGAAAGTTTCTTACTCCTTTCCATTATTCCATGAAGTAATTTTGAAGCAACACACATTTAATAGGAAGAAGTGATTATTAAGTGGGACAGTAGATTTGTATATGAAATTTGAGTTACGTCATATAGCAGATGGGTGGGAAGTCATTACAAAGGGAAGGTTGGTGGAAGTTAACTGAATTTCTTGTAATACATATTTTGACAAATATATGTTGCATACAAAATTATCACAGGGTTGGGTGGGTTTGGTATATATACATACATACATTACATACACAAACTGTCTCAGAAACAGCAGAGCAGTTGCTTGCAGGTTGTTTGCTGAGTATGCTATCAAATAAAATAACCTAATTTCAATCAGGCCCTCCGGATTTTGGTTTTCCATGGTTTCTCAAAATCACTCCAGGCGAATGCTGGGATGTTTCATTAAAAAGCCATTGCAGTATACTTCCCTGTTCATTATCTTCCTGCTTTTTCCTTTTGAATTGGTTCAAACCTAGTGAGCGAAAAAGCCATGGGAAGGGGATCTAATTGCATAAAATTAATGTAGCATCAATAGCACCTTAGTCTTCATTTTCAATCCTACTGTGGGGGGTTTCTTTATCAACCCATGGGTAACATTGTTTAACTTTATACTCTGTGCATTTATTTCTACTTTCCAGGAGTTTATTAGTTTTCACTTCAAATAGATCTATATAATGGGCAAATGTCTTGTTGCATGTAATAGTTCACTTCCTTGTGACCTTTAGTTTTATTAACTTTCATGCATGTGCAGAGGCGAGCAGTAGTAAAAGGATGGTCGCCATGCTTGAAGAGGCGAGGTTGGGGCCTCTTCAATACTAAAAATATTTTGTTTTCTCTTTAGAATTGGAAAAAGGGTTTTTTGAATGTACTTCATGGTTGTTACAAACTGTATTCAAAATTTATGGATGTATTATGCATAAGCACAACATATAATGCACAAATTTTGTATATTTCATAAATGTTATGAACTGTACTTAAAATGTAATTGTGTGTGTGTGTGTGTGTGATGAATTAGCTCAATATTTAATATACAATTTTGGTGTATCTAAATGTGTGGGTGTGTTACGTATAAGCACAACATGTATTCATAAATTTTGTATATTTCATAAATGTTATAAACTGTACTTAACATGTAATGTGTGTGTGATGTACTTAAAATGTAATGTGTGTGTGTATGTGATGAATTACCTCGATATTTAATATACAGTTTTGGTGTATCTAAATGTGTTGGTTTGTTACGCATAAGCACAACATGTAATTCATAAATTGTGTATATTTCATAAATGTTATAAACTGTACTTAACATGTAATGTGTGTGTGATGAATTGGCTCAAATTTAATGTTCATTTTTGATGTATCTATTTCTGTAATTGCACTGTTTACTTTCTTTTTCAACGGTACTAATAAATACTTAAAGTGGAGAAACATATTTTATTTCATTTTCAACTTATTCTTTTTCCTATTCCTCAATTCTGCTATTAAAATTTTTTTTAAATGAATGCATTTAAATGGGAACCAAATATAAATAGTAGAAATAATATATAAAAATAATAATATATAAAATTAAAATAAATAATGAAGGTATAAAGAAAATACCAATTTGGGGAGGGGGGGCTAAATCGTTGAAGCAAAGCATTTCGAAATGCGCGCGCTCTGGTGACGTCACAGAATGTTTCATGTGCGCCGATGTTAGGGGCGCTAGCGTCGGCAGCAGACGATACTTCGCCACAGATTTATACGTGCGTGAACAGTCTCTATATTATATTGTCTCTGGTGTATGTGTGTGTGTATTGTTTTGTGGGTTTGGTGTTGTGTTTACAATGGCACCTGGAATAGGAGTAAATTTACGTGTCACCGGACATTCCACCCAGGGTGGTAGAAAATACATGGAAGATATGTTTACTGTTGGATATCATGTTACAGAGGACAGGAAGGACCTGGAATACGCTTACTTTGGTATATTTGACGGCCATGGTGGCAGTGAAGCAGCCTCATTTGCTAAAGAACATTTGCTGAATAAGATTGTGGCACAGAAAGATTTTTGGACTGATGACGATGACCTGATTATTAAATCAATTCGTAAGGGTTTTTTAGACACCCATGAAGGAATGTGGAACGATTTAGGTAGGCCAGGATTTTGTGGGATTGTGAAATTATGTTACGTATTTTGCTATGAAAAGATTAGATTAATGTAAGTTGAGTTGAAGTAATTCTATTATTTGTTTTACAAACGGTGAATCGTTGCATCAATGTTTGCAGAAAATTGGCCAAGGACAACTAGTGGTTTGGAGAGTACATCTGGTACAACAGCTACAATTGGGTTCATCAAGAAGGGAAAGCTGTATATCGGTCATGTAGGAGACTCAGGAATTGCACTTGGGTATAAGGTAGAAGGTAGGGATTTTAACACACAAGCGTTTTTTTTAATTTCTTCTGCAACCCTTTGTTTTGCAATAATGTTTTGGAGCATTTTTATTAATAATAAACTTCAAGATTATGTCCTGGTGGTAGTTTCCCTAAACACCTTACAGTTCTTACAAACTTATATCTTCTTCTAATAATCATGTTTGTAAGCTTTTAATTTATTTTTATTGTTTCAAATTTTGTTGATTGAAATACTAATTGTTGCATATTCACTAACATCAGTGTGTCTGCTGTATTAGCTGGATTTTGGAATTAATTTTTGCTAGGAGATAATTTTTTTTTTAAACTTATTAGTAGCTGCCACACTTATCCTTCTTTCATAACCTGTTACACTTGAATTAACCTTTACAGTGCTTACAAACATTCTAGAAATTATGGATTACATATTTATTGGTAAACATATTTATAAGTAATTTATGAGTTGATGAAATAACTTCAGATAGACCCTAGGAAAAGTAACAATTAATTGTGAGTTTATTTTGGCAGGAAGAAAAGCAAACAATATGCCGAGAAACATATTTGGGTCAAGCACATCCTGCTGATACCAAGAAGCAATTGCTCTATTGGTCTCAAATTTCATACACACGTTCCTATGCACATTTTATGCTAGAAATTGTTTCACCAAAAGTCATCAATTGGATCAAATAAAAAAAAGAAGTTTGAAATTTGTGTAGTTTGACACACAAGTTATCACACAACAAAAACAGGTTTAATTGATGGTATCAATTCCAATGTTGGTAAGGGTTCATAACAGCCTAAACTGTATGGTTTCTTCCTAGCATTGTGGTTAGGTTGAAATGCGGCCTGGACCAGAAGAAAATTTGGGTAATATCAAGATGGGGATACTGCTGCGGCCTCGCGTACTAAACACACAGATCATGTGGTATATATGACATAATTGTTATGTATTCAGTCTGCACGTACCAACACAGTAACAGCTATAGATATTATCTGAAAATTGGATATCTGAAATATCGTGCTTTATGGTTATGTTTCACTTTGGTCTAGGCTGCATTACGACCGAAACGCATATTTATAAAATATGATTTTGCTGATCATCATTTGGGTTTATGTTATAATGCAGCCTGGACCGTACGTCACAATGATGTCATATGTACCAAGTAATCTGTGTGTTTACTACACAAGGCAGCAGCGGTATCCCCATCTTGATATTACCTGAAAATTTTTGTAAAAGCTGCAAATGTGTCCTTATTGATTCAACATGACAGGTTGTATCTATCATTAAGCTGTGGAATATATTTTGGTATCATTATTTTCTTGTGAATTTTTGCAATGGGAAAAGCTGAAATGTCAAGAACATATTACAACAAACTAACATTTCATGAAATTTGTGTTAATTTTGCACTGCTGGTGGCAAATTAAATCCAAATACATTTAGCTTGATCCATAAGATTTCACAGACAGTATCGACATCTATTTCGTTATATGAGAGTTACTTACTAACAGCTAAAAGTACACCACCTCCTTGGGAATGTAACCTATCCTTACGGAAAATGTTCATGCTACTATTAAAGATTTCTTCAGAACTTATATCTGGTTTTAACGAACTTTCTGTGCCTATTACGATATCAGCATCTGTATTACAAATAATGTTTTTGAGTTCAGGCTGTTTATTGCTAACACTTCTGCAGTTAACTACTAGAACTTTTAATGTTCAAGATTCTTTTAACCTACCCCTAACATGTGGTGCTGAATTTATCTGGGCTGTCCGTAACTAAATTTCCTCATCGGGATCACCCTCCTTCAGCCTAAAAAAAAAAAAAAAAACCCAACTCACTCCACACGGCACCTGCCACCCGTGTAGCTGATTCCCGTGTATATTGCACCCCTGATCTATCCAAGGGATCCCTGCAAGACTCAACCCCGGGGCGAAGATCGAGGAATCTGCAGCCATGACTATCACAGAAACGCCATAATCTCTGGTTCAGCCCCTCAACACGGCTCTGAACCAGAGGTTCACAGTCAGTTCTATCAACAATGCTGCAGATGGTTAACTCAGCAGAAATCTTGTGGCCAATGGCCACACAGTTCAACCTTTCTAAAAGTCACCCAAAGGAAGAGAGGATAACCTCCGACCCTAGGTGGCAAGCATCATTGGTGCTGACATGAGCCACAATCTGCAGCTGGCTACACCCCGTGTGTTCAGTGGCATCTGGGATGGTCTGTTCCATATCTTGTATCAGACCCCCCCAGAATACACAATGGATGGATACTGGATTTCATCTCCGATCTATTTGCCATTTCCCTAAGGGGCTCGATAAACTGCCTAATGTTGGAGCTACAGACCACTGAAACCCTTCCTACAGTTGTCCAGACTTAGTGGGCTGTGGGACTGCCAACTCACAGGCCAACGACTGCAGGACTGAATCAGTTCCAGACAATGGGTCAAACTGGTTGGACAGTGGTACAAGCTTGCCTTCCTGGGAATCAGGCTTGCACGACTGCATGTGGCGTAGACATCCAGAAACCACACGACAGCCACCACTAGGTGACGGACACAGAGATCCGATGACTGGTAGGGGAGAACCTGCGAGCCGCTTAGCTTCTACAGGGACACCAATATCATCTACTGCACTCACTTGCGGCAGCTTCCAGCTGTGTAATTCTAGTTAACAAAGCTGCAAGCTGAATGTGCATATCAGCCACCTCAGTCTGCATGCACACAAATCTTTTGCTACAGAAAGAAAAACTAAGGAGTACACGAAAAACGGACTCCCTAAGCGTTCTCAATAGGAGGCTTTTTGGCAATAACTAAATATACAAAGACAAAACTAAAGCTAACCACAAATTTTAAATTAACACTGGAGGTAGTTCTTCACATAATGGTTGCCGATGAACTACTGTTGCTACTGATAAATATGCAACGATGAAGTTACAACTAACTACACACTTCAAATTAAATTTACATGGAGGTATTACTTCAAGTAATGGTTGCTGGCGAATGTCTGCATCACAACCTAATCACAGAGCCTTTTAAAGTAATACTTTAAACCTGCAGTTACTCAATGTAACTAAACCCTTTTTATAAACCTGAACAGATACTTTTATAAACTAGATGTTTTGCAGAAAACAAACAAATTTTAAAGAAATTATATGCTTTAGCAGAAGCAGTGACCTCACTCTTTGATGTTCCCTTGGTTGATTAGTAAATTCTATAACATTTCTCACAGCAGCTGCCGTATCTAACCTTACAGATGTATATAAGTCACTTGTAAATATTATATTAAAATAATGAAACTCTGGATTTTCAATAGATGTCCAAGTTTTGTGGTCTCCAAAAGCTGTTTTGATTGATTCACGTTAGTGTAGGGCAGTGACATTTTCACTTGAATTAGTACTTATTCAACTTCTGACATTCATAGTTAATTTGCTTTCTTTCAGGTGAAGATGAGTGGGAAGCTCGACTGTTAACTAAGGAGCATAAGCCTGAAGATACATTAGAAAATACAAGAATTGTAAATAGTGGAGGGAAAGTAATAAACCGTGCAGGTGTTCCACGAGTAGTTTGGAATAGACCACGTATTGGCCATTCAGGTCCTGTTCGACGATCCACTCACATTGATGAAATACCATTTCTCGCAGTTGCAAGATCTCTGGGTGAGTTGCGTTTAATTGCAAAATAAAATGAAGTTCGTAACTTATATAAATATGAGAATACATTAATGTAGAGAATAGGAAAATAACGATTGCTTACCACAGTTGACAGCCGGATGGCGTCAAAACACAGACAGACAAGTGCATACACTAAGCTTTGCAATTTGCTGGTTTATGATACTTCTTCGACAGTAGAACGAAATAGCAACATGGATGCTGACAGCCACTGGTGCACTCGGAGATCATTGTCCAGCAGTCGGTGTTCAGAATAAC